>DWAJ01000278.1:0-38183 GCA_018238005.1 Eurema mandarina
CGTGCGCCGCCGCGCCCGCCCCGGAGGCGCGCGCGCAGCGCTCGGCCAACCTCAGCCACATCACGGGCACCTCGCGCACGATACAGATGTTCCTCAAGAACCGCTACCTTCAGCTGCTGCCGGATGGCACCGTCAACGGAACCACAGACGGCAACAGCGTTTACAGTGAGTACCCACTACCTACCTCTATTACTTACACTTACCTATACTTATAATACCTTGTTTTTGATACGCATATCGCGTCCATAGCGGAGAAGATAGCTATTATGTCGGACTTGCACAAAATGGTGCCCTACCTACTAAAACCAACCTGTGTACCATCGCGGACCCTTGCGGGGGCCGGACTCGAGATGACAAGGCAATGTTCCACGAACACCCATTGTGCCTACACTAATTGCATATACCTTAGAGGAGGGGGAGGATCCTTGACCAGTCGAACGACTGGCAGTTGGACCACAAAAGTTCGATGTCTGAAAGCTATATATATAATATATGCTAAGTATCGATTATAATAACATAAGCGCTATACAGAACTCGGCGTATTAGTAATAAACACACAGTTCTATTTATAATAACAAGATACTAATCGAAACAAAATATGTGTATCTATAAGATCTGTGGTTTCAGAGTAACCCAATTATATCGATGACAATTCAACGATACAACAATGCAATTCGTCAAATTTGCTCACAAGAAAACAATAAATAAAAATAATAGCCTCAAAGTCATAAAACGACAATAAAAATAAAATCCAACTTCGATAAATGCTAGAAAAACAAGTCGAATTAAAATTTTAACAGACTAAATGTATCGACTGCAAATAGTTGATAAGATTATAAGCGAATCGTAATGGAAGCAAAACGGGGGCGATAAAAATAAAATTAGAATGAATTATAAGTAATTTATGCAGCTATAAATCGCGTATCGGTTCGTAATTTAATGCGTTTTTTGTTTCGTACAAAAAACTTATTGGCAACTGTTAGAAAATAAATTTGGGACTTGAATATATGTATTTAAATATTTTAACAATATATATAATAATATTTCTAAATACTATAAAACAAATTGCTCTCTGTATGTCTGTCGGTCTATTTACAATAAGCCCAAAAACGTCCGCAATAAATTTAATCAGAGAATTTATTTTTATAGATCTTTATGGCATTAAAAAATTCATTAACACACTACTACATATGACGTGATTTAGAGATTGCCGAGAAGTATCGATTTTTGAACAATTACCGGTTTTTAAAACATTGGAATCTTAATCGAGCGTTATTACTACGTTTCCAAAGTTGGAGGAATTTTTGAAGAACCGAATAGAAATGTTTACGTCTTTAAAGAAAAAAAAAAATCGGTTTTTGACAAACTTACCTATTCGTAACCACGTATTAATACTTAAACATGTTTTTTATTACCGAGATTAGATGTTAATTAGTTTTTTGCAAGCAGACAGACGGTAGACATCGCGTGTCTAGACAAACTTGAATACATTGTAGCGATGTTTGATCCAAAGTGACATTAATACATTTGTTGATTAGTGAATGAGTGAATGTTCTTTTATAAATGACTTTTAACCTTTTAACTTTAAACTTAAAGTAATATGTACAGTTTCTAGGGAACTCACATTTCGTACACACACACACACACACACACATACACACAAAACTTATATATCAAGCAAGTGAAAAATATTATAAGTACCTAATTGCTTCACTATAACAATTCCGCAACATTCTGTTCTAAGAACACATTGACCCGAATTAATAATTACAACAAAAAAAACTAAAGACAATTACAAATATTAACTTAAGTTAAAATTAAGTTATCATAACTGTATGTAGGCCTTCAATCGTATCGTAATTACAGCGTATCTATTTGGAGCTGTCAAATTGTAATAATGACTCCATTTTAGCCTTAAGCGAGTTTGAGGTGGTCTCATATTGTTCTTACGTGAGTAATTAGCTCAAATGAATCTATATTAATATGTAAAAGACTAAGAGTTTGTTTGTCTGTTTATATGAAAGCACAAATCTCAAGGACTACTAGTTAAAATGGAAACATTATATTTGTGTTAAATAGTATAACTTTTGAAGAAGGTTTCAGGCGATATAACACGCTGCGACGAAAAGGAGCGAAGCATCAAAAATTAAAAGAAAAATGATACATATTATAAATCTTTATCATATCATTATCAAGCATTCTAGAATAAGTCTGATAATATTTTACTTAAATTGCTGTTTCTAAAGGAAAAATGGTAACAGAATAAATTAATAAATATTATATTATCTAATAATCTCCACGTTGCACACAGCACTACACATACGAGTTGGGATGCTTCAAGAAGAGTCCATTTCCTTTAAAAGGCCGGCAACCCACTCCAGATCTGTCAAGCTCCACGAATGTTAATAGTCGATGATCACTTTCCATCAGGTGGCTTACTCCACATTTAACTAAATTCAAACATCTCAATTTTAAAACGAAATATAATTTAAGCTCAAATAAAAATATACTATACTTGTATTGAGTGACAAATGGCTTTAAGCGCAGAAGTTCAATACCGACTCCGATTTGAAACCTGATTTCAGGGACACCTTAATTTAACGCCAAATGACCTGTTAAGAACGCGCAATAATATTATATTTAGTTGGATTCCTTGGCGTTTTATTGCAGTTCAGAAGTGTCAATACGTAACGAATAATTTTTGGAATTACTAATAATTTTATTTTTAGTTTCTTTGGTCTTAAAATTAGAATTTCAAACGTTTCTCTCTACTTCTAATTAAATCGTTAACAATAAAAATAACAAATTGTTAAACCGAAATCTATCGGATACTATTGGAACATAATATCCACGACTCCTTGTTATAAACAAATACACGTGCACAAAGG
This sequence comes from Eurema mandarina, assembly GCA_018238005.1. Classification (NCBI taxonomy): domain Eukaryota; kingdom Metazoa; phylum Arthropoda; class Insecta; order Lepidoptera; family Pieridae; genus Eurema; species Eurema mandarina. The sequence continues at coordinate 2,889 of DWAJ01000278.1, forward strand.
ATTTCAGTTTGAATCAAAAATACAGAAATATTTCCATAGTAGTACGTTAACTTTAAGATTATTCTAATTAATTATTTTAACAGTTTTTTGTCCATGCGTACATAATCTTATAAACACCTAATAAATAACCAAATTATGAATTTTAATATATTAATTATATTTTAAATGTGAAAGTCTGTATGTTTGGATGTTTGTTACTCGTTTACCCAAAAACTACTGAATAGATTTGGCTGATATTTGGCATTAAGGTAGATTAGACCTTGGATTAACACATAAGATACTATTCATCCCGGTATCGTCCCGGGAACGGAAATTACGCGAGAGAAACCACGGGTAACGCTTAGTACATCACTATTTCTATTAAAGTAAGTTACGAAGCACGTTATTAATTTATTAATATTATGATCCTAATTATGAATTTAAATCTATACTTATATTATAAAGAAGTAAAGTTTGTGTGTTTGTTAAATTGTAAGGGGTAATCTCGGGATCTACTGAACCGATTTTAAAAATTCTTTCACCAATAGAAAGCCACATTATTGCTGAGTGTCATAGGCTATATAAAAAAAGGATTGTTAACATTATGCTCAACAAAGTGGTCACAAGTTAGTTAGTTTTTTATACATGAGGTCGGGGAAAAAGTCTTTTCGCAAATAATAATATGTATTCATGAACTTATAATCAAATATCTTTGGTTATACCATTTGTATCTGGATGGTTTTGGTATCATTAAAAAGTTTAAATTTTAGAGAAAGCTTTATCAAATTTACATTTGAAAAATGTGTGATTTTCATTTGTTTTTCTTATGGTTAGAATAAGTGAATCTAATGTGGTCCATTGAAATGTATGTAACATTTCAGTGGACCACATTCAGGAGCTTTGTATTTTTTTTGGAGGACGCAATTTCATTTTTGGCCGCCATTTTGAAAAAAGGGATGAAAACACCTTTTTCACGATAAAAAAACCATTTAAATTTTTATATAAAATGCGAAGAAACCTCTTCCTCACCCTAATACTTAGGCAATAGGCATACTATTTTGAGCCTTTATGAACAGGCAAGTCCAACGTAAATATTATTTAAAATCTTCATGCTACTTAAAATTCTTTAAGAGAGTGGTCTTGTTACTGTAATACAAAATAAACATACCATTATTTTTATTTTAAACTTATTCACATTTGTAAGTATTTTTCATTACGTAAAATCTAACTAAAAATAATTACATTTGTCGGTACAGTACAGACTACGGCTTTGTTTTAATAAAATATTTATAAAATAAATAATAATAATTATATGTTTTGCTACAACGCACATAATATTCATATATAATATCATTCATATATAAAAATAGGAAAACTTAAACTTAGAAAGTAGAGTCATTAACTTTGCAGTTTTGAAATTGAGTTCACTTAAAAAATAAAATACTTACGTCGAGCTAAATTCCTTCATATTATAACTATTAGACATATTGGATCACAGTCGATAATCACTATTAACAATAATACTGTTTGGAAAAGTTGGTAGATTTTTTTTAATTAATTTGTAATTGTTTTAACACGTGACATAGCGCGCGGCCTGACGACGGTCAACACGCTCAGTCGTCTCACTAGACTCGCAATCAATGTTTATAAATACAAGAAACTGATACGAAACTCATAGACACCGTTTGGCAAGATTCTTAATCGATCTCGTGCTGCAAATGTTTAATAGCTCCATTGCAGTTCTATTAATATTAACGTGTTGCAGCTTCCCGGTTCTTGGTGATATTTGAATATTTTATTTTTGATTAATAAATTGCCTATGCCTTTGTGACAAACCTTAATTATTTAGGACACATATATAAGCAAGGGTCTGGGATAGTTTGTTTACTTTGGTCATCTAGTTAATACATTTTAACCGTACAGAAATAATAACAGATTATGTTTGTTCTAATTAAGTTTGTATAGATGTTTTTTAGTCGAGATAATGTATGAAACTGCAAAAACTACTAAATGTATAGCATGCAGGTAATAAGCACATAGGATACTTTTTATCCTTGTATTGCTCAGGATAGCGGAAACTACGCGGTTAAAACCGCGGGGTTTGTCTAGTGAGGTAATAAATGAGTCAAAATATGTACCTAGTTTTTATTATTTTTAAAACGAGTTTTTATGAAGAAAATAACGAGTTGAGATGAACTTTTTCCATGTATGTACTAGGTAACTCACATTATGTGTTCGAGTCGAAATGGAGGATAGGACACGATGAAGACCAGGTTTCAGTTAGTGCGACGACGTGCATTTGCAAAAACATCTAAAGGCAATTAAATTAAATAAGAACTCATTCGTTATGTACAAATAGACACGAAACACGTGTTTGTACTAAAATATTCTTATAAATGTTACAATGTAAATGGTGTCACGGCCACAAGGGACGTGTACTTTGGGTAAAATTAGAATGTCGTTTTAATTTAGAAAGTTTTCCAAGTCGTTATGTAATTTTGTACATTCGGATAATTAAATCCCTCTCAGGAATTAGTGTGCATTAGTAGCAGTTAATTCTAATGGTAATGGTTGTAACAATTTTAAGTCATAAACAAAAATGTTAAGATATGTTAGAGCCACAAATTTGTTAAAAGTTAGAGAAACTGAAATTGTAGATTCATCCGTACATGCATCTTAAATTCTGAACTAATCTCTAATCACGTGTTAAGTTTTCATTAGTTATGCTTTCGCGACTGGAAATTATGCGTTGCTCTTGTCGTAATTTAGATTTGAAAAAGTACGATTGAGGATTTCCTTTTTAATTCAGCTTCATTAAGATAATTTTTAGTGAGTAAGAAGAATAGATTGATTTACTTTTTAAGAAGAGGAACTTTTTAATGAGGTAGAACGTCAATGCAAGTCAAGTCATATATTATGTATAGCCAAAGTTTTAAATACAGTCAAAGCAAATCAGCCAAATTTGTGGAATAGCTAAATTTATCTTATCTTATATATTTTTTTAGAAGCTACAAATTGAAGAAATACTTCCATCTAATTAAACTTATTTGACACCTGTTTCATTAAAGTCGGTTCAATAATTTAGACCCTAATCGGAAAACAAACAAACATATTTTTAATTCATATATTGCTGTTAGCTTTGCCGTAGACGGGAAAAGGATATTAGTAACATAATAAATAATGATATAACTGCTACTATTAATGAGTTGATTCACTGACTTTTTGAACGACAGTTTATTATATTCAAAAATTATGTCATAGCTGCTTACAGTAGTGTATGCCTACATTTATTATATCCAATAAATAGTATACGTAAGGCTACGCACTTGGCTCATTCAGTGGATGTTATGATAACAATATGAATGCTCTATTGATACGAGCACAAACTATAGCTTAGTCGCACGTGGTGCATCGAACTAACATTTAATTAAATATTTTACTTTTTTTTACTCATTACACATTCATCAATAGTGCTTTCTTATAAGTACTTAGAGATATATACCAAATTAAAATTTCGATCAATTTTATAGGTAAATCTGGTTTCCATTAATAAGTTGATGAATCCTGCAAAACTTAACTATGGTTATATTAATCTGGTGACATAATTCACTCTCCAAACAGATTCCACCTAATTTTCATAGATTAATATGCTAGAGTAGTGTAAATTAACAACATTGTTAATTTAATTGACTTTGAAACCTTCCATTGAGGTTCGTCAGGTTTAATAGGAATGTAGTTAATATAGCCTGAATATACATTATACACATAAATTTGGCCTTTTATTTTTAAAATAATTTTTGAAAACATTAACCCATTCATTCCACCCTCATGAAATGAAAAACGTAAAATATATGTATGAAAGTTTTATAAACGCCTTAAAGTTGCTTCATCTGAAGTTATTGCGCTTAATTTGCAATAAGGAGCAATTAAAGTTACACTACAATGAACAGAAGTATATTTATAGACAATTTATTTAAAATAACGAATAAATATAAACAGTTATAATTCGCAATGTTTATTCCGTCTTTTTAAGTCTACTTATTATATCTAAAACAGTAACCGTGCATCCAGAAACAGCGCAAAACACTCCAAATAGTACTATTAATATGTTTTTCCATAATACCCAGTTCCATTTACCAAGATCTTCCCATCTAAATATTGTTTCAATGACTCCTGGTATTATTAGACCCAGTGTGGAATAAAATAGGGCTCCGACCAAATTTGTTATGTGTTCTAACATTGGTAAAGCAACACCAATTCCTCCTAGAAACAGAAAAAAAACATATTACATACTATTCCATTATTAATGAAATTAAGTATCATTCCTTCGTTACGTAATACTGTCTAAAATCTTACCACAGAACAGAACGACGGCAGTTCTACCGCATATCTGCGTTATATTCCTGTATTCCTTTTTAATATGGGGTTCAATGAACCGTGTGAGCACCCCAACAACCACGAAAAAGTGCAAAGGATAAGTTAAAAATATGGATACAGCTATGAACGCCTTAGCACAGATTGCAGGCCTGGAAATACGACATAGATAGATTCGTAATTTCTAATCTGAGATGATATTATAATGTTGTTTATATTAACTATTCGTAATCATTAAATTTGCTTAAATCTGACAATACATTATGAAGATCACAGAATAATTGTAAAGATGCTTAAGTAAGATTTTATTTCAAGTATTTGTATAGTAAAATGTCACCTACCAATCGTCTATGGGTAAGTTTAAAGTTATGGAACCCTTTAATTCGGCACCGTATCGTAAATATCCAAAGAGTCCCAGGATCGTGTACAGCATCATAATAAAAGACATCGCTATGACGAGCACGCTGGGGCATCCTAGGAAATGTTGGGGCTTCTTCATGGCGTTCTCAACTGGCATTACTACTCCGATGCCTTCCATTGCGAATATTACTGTGCTGATAAATATTATTTATATTGTACATTGTTGTCGTAAAGGGCCAAAGCAAAGATTTGAAACGATTAAAATAACATTTGGGCTTTTTTTTCAAAAGCAAACCTTCACTAGTTCATTCTATTACATAATGAAATGAATAATTTGGTTTCGAAAAATCTTGTCCTGTTAGTAAAGTACACGTATATACGTACAAGTTTAATTTTTGCTATTAAATTTTAAGAGGAGTTAATTTTATTTAATTGTTGAAGTAAATTATATGGTGAAAATGTTAAATCTATAATTCACAGTATAAGTATAGGTGGACTTTGTCTTATTTAAAAAAGTCTTTACTTACGAAAGAAATGCAGGTAATCGCTCTGCAGGACCAATGACTTTTCTATCACTTAGAGATAATTCATCTTTAAATATATAATATATGCATATAGCGAAAGTGGCGACTAGAAGAATGTTAGCTATTAATGAAAATGGGGCAAGCCATTTCAAATATCTTATTTGGCACATCAGGCAAAGAGGTACTAGTATTATCAGGCAATAATATTCTACTGGCAGTATTATGGCTGACACGTATCTGTCGAATAACTGAAACGTTTAACACTTATTAATAATTTAAATACATTATTATTCCCATAAAATAATGAATAAAAACAAAACATGAAAAGACCATTTAACAACACATTTAAAATAATGTAGTAATAATCGGAATGCCTTAAAAATTTGCAAGTACCTGTTTAATCGAGTCAGCTATTAAAACAGTAAATATACAACAGACACCAAGGTATGTAAGTAATTGTGCTACTTCGGCAAATATTCTGAAAATTAAAAAAGGAAGGACGAAATATTTTTTAAATACAATAACAATATGACGAATGCAGTTCGATGATATGTTATATTAGATAATAATATATTTTAGCAGTAAATGTGAAATATATAAAGTATGTAAAAGCGATCTGTACTTTTTTTTAAATATGTATCTTTATTTAGTGAGCTTAACCAATGTTTGGTTATGGAGCTCAAATTATATAACAAAATTTCACTTTACAAAAAAACTTAAATAGCATTCTTAATTTAAAAAATATAAAAAACAACAACTTAAATATCGCATTCTACCGTAGAGATTCTGTACAGAAAAACTAATAATTTTATTTCAATCTGTACTTCTATATAAATAGTTAAAGGTGGCGCGATCTATGGTTCTGTCGAATCGATTCTTATTTAGATAAAAATCAATTATTTATACTATTTTTGTGTGTGACCATTAATAAATAGAAAAACTGGGTTTTAAATTAATATTAAAAAGTAGGCGGATAACATCAATATACTTACCTAGCAAATTTGGCAAATGGTCTTACTGTTTTATGACCTATAGAGAACGCTGCTTCGCATGTCTCTGCATAATTCAACAAAGGTTTTCTAAGAACTTTACAGCAACCACGGGAAACTTTAACCTAAAAGTATAGTAACGCTGTTTTACACTGTTTCACACATATTTGTACTGTAATCGATGTTTCAACTTACAAATATATGGACGCAATGACTGCAAATAAACGCTACTACGACCGTGCCAACGATGCCAAAACCCCATCCGGCGTTGGAAAATGCTAAGGGCATAGCCAGGATCCCCGAACCTAATGACGCTTTCAGCAAATTTGCTAACGATCGAATATCTCTGAAACCAAAATATACAATATACATATACATTTTTCTTGGATCACTTTATCTATTAAGAAAACGCATGAATTTTCATGCGTTTCAGTTGCGTAGTTTTAAGGACTTGAGCATACATGGGTGCCGGCGGCGAAAGCGACTTTGTTTTATACTAAGTAACGATAAAAATGAGTCACCAAGTGTGTGGTCAAGTGCTCGACAAAAGCGGAACAGATTTTCCTAATTATTTTCTTAGAATATTCCTGATGTGCGAGAATGGTTCTTAAGTAAAGAAAAAGAGAGTAGGTGTTGAACTAAGTCTCGTCGGGCCAGCTAGTGTTATATCATTTTAAAGCTATAGTTTTATTTGTAAACGCGCACAATAGTAATACCTAGATTAGAATATGTATGTTGTATTTCATGATTTAAGATATATCTTGCTAAGCCGTGCCTTACAGTTTCACTCGTAGCCAATTTGTTGTTTTCCATTGTATGTTAAATAAGCTGTTCTGGTATTTGGGGTAAAGAAGAATATAACAAATTATTTAAATCACGCAATTAAATATAAACGTTGTTGTGTTATAATTAGTGAATTTTATGAAGTAATTTTATTTTAGCCGTCCCTATTCTTCATAGCACACAGAAACATTTGTTGATTTAAAAAAAAAAATTTTGAAACTCTAAAATAACTTATCTGCAGTATTTTTTATATTTACACGAAGGCCTACACGAAGCATGTAAAAAAATATTATTTACGTATTGCAGTTCCATTTCCTGTTCACTTACATGTGTATTATTAGAAATATACATATTCGTTTAGCAATGAAAACTAAATTAAGCGTTACTTACGAATTAGGCTTTTTAACTTGGCGATGTTCATAAGGATCATATTCCTTGTCTTTGGTGTCCTCTAGACCATTAGGTATATCCATTGCACTTGAGTTTTTCAGATAATATCGATCCTATTTTGCTTTACATTACTAATAATACTATTAAAAAAAACACGTGTTATGCTTCACATATAAAACCAAGAAAATAGCTGTTAAAATATTCACTTAGTTATATTATTAAAGCAAGAGCTAAATCAGATACAAGGTTGTAACTGAATGACAAGCTTTGTTTAAACATAAGTGTTTTATAGTTATAATCTCAGCATTTAAATCGTTGATAACAGCGAGATAAATACGGGAATCTTTGAGCACAAGTATGGAATGTAATATAGTTATATTATCTCAATAGCTTTCATAAAAAAATAAACGTACGGCACACGTAAGACAATGCGCAATACTGTGTAGTTAGTAAACATTAGGGCAATAAAATACCACCGCAATTTAAAATAAATGAATTTATTTAAACAACTTTCGTCTTCACTCTTCATTAAAATAGGTAACACTTATTTGATCTACATAAACGACAGTATTTACAGTTTTTGATAGAAATCTGTTAATTCTATACGGTTTTGCTGTTCAAAATAGCGATAATATCAAGAATAGTTACTGTACACCCTGAAACTAAGCTACCAAGGCCAAATAAGATAATGAAAATGTTTTTCAGTAGCACCCATTTAAGAGTTCCGAGGTTATTCCACCGAAATACAGTTTCAACTACTCCGGGTATAACCAATCCCAGTATGGAATAAAAACAAGCACCGACCAAATTTATAATTTGTTCCAGCAGAGGTAAAGCTACACCGATGCCAACTGAAAAAACAAGACATTAAAAATATAAAAATAAGAATTAGTTTTGAAGTTTCGTCATTTTATATAAATTGTAAAATGTATATTCCGAGAATTACTGCTACTGAATATTAATGAGTAGGCGATGACGAACATGTGTTCTATTTGTAATTTTGCCTTACTATTGAGAACTAATGTAACTAATTCAAAACACGTGTACGTCCCGTTGTAGTTTTTTCCGACATCCACTTATTGTTTTGGACAAATTAGAAGAGACAAAAACTTACCACAGAAACATACTCCTATTATTCTGCCACCAACATCAGTGAAGTTCTTATAACTGTCCTTTATGTATGGATCGGAATGCCTCTTCAATATATCAAAGACAACATAGAACTGTAGAGGATACGTAAAGAATATTGACAAGGCTATGAAGACTTTTGCACAAATGGCGGCCCTGAAAAACAAGTACCTCCATAAGTATACGATTAATTGTTTGCTGCTGTTTATAGTAAGATATTAAACGTAAATGGCTTATGCCTATCTTATACAGCTAGGCTTAGCGAGTATTCATCTCTGGATTATAATGGTCTTTATCTATTAGAAACCCACTTCAAATCTGACTTCTATAAGGAATAAGTAGAAACTGATTTTACGTCAACAAATAAAGCACTTGATCTGATACGTGATTGCGGTTTCCTTAAGCTCTTATAAGATTCCTTAAAGTTGTGAATAAAATCCGTGTAATTGAGATTACAGTTTACAAGATAAATAATAGATATCATATATTATATGTTTACAAAGACTTATTATGCGGCTTCACGGGTGTAGCTGTAATTTTCTATACTATTTACCTTGTACTTTAACTTATTTTTTATTTAAAACGACTAAATTAAAACAATTGGATATAAAAAAACATTACCAGTCGTCAATTGGAAGATTTAGAGTAATGGATCCTCTAGCAAGGTCTCCATATCGGAAGTAACCGAATAATCCAAGAGTACTGTAAAAGAACACAATAGCTGACATGGCGACCACCAACACGCTAGGACACCCAAGGAAGTGTTGCGGCTTCTTCATAGCATTCTCCACTGGCATGACTAAACCAATGCCTTCCATTGCAAAAATAACGGTTCTGTTGAAAAAAATGAAATTTTAAAAAGCGTTTTCACTGGCATTTTGTTTAATTTTAAATGTTATAAGCAATTGCTTTGAATAAAAGGACCAAAAATATAAAATCTGGATAACTAATCAAGCTTTAAGTCTATTTTATCTTACGATATGAATGCTGGAAATCGTGCAGGATCTCCGGTAACCTTTTTGTCGGAAAAATTGATTTCTTCACCAAAAATGTAGTAAAGACATATAAGATAGGTAGCCACTAGAAAAAAGTTGGCTAGAAGTGAAAAAATTGCGAGCCATTTTAAATATTTAATTTGGCACAGAAGGCAAAGAGGTATTAATAAAATAAGGCAATAGTATTCTACTGATAGTTCGACGCCGGGCACGTATCTGTCAACTAGCTGAAAATATAAAATTTATTTAATTAAGAAATTGAATATGTATCGGATATAATTGTTTATGGTAAGTTTAATATACCTGTTTAATAGAATCTGATATAAGGACGGTGTAAATACAACACACTCCAACGTAAGTAGATAGTAAGGAAAACTCAGCAAAAATACTGAAATAAATAACAAGTTTCATTTTTTAAACGTACTTACTTGAATTTTAATTGTATAATGCGGGTTGGTGTGGTTTCATTTATAATATATTATATGAGTATGATACTACTGATGATTGAAGTAAAACATTGCCAATCAGTTGTTAGCAACGGAAACGATTTTACCAAAGCAAAAATGATTAAAATCAGTATAGCCGTTGTCGAGTTCGAAGTAAAAGACTTACTTAACATTTTTTTCCTATTTACTATTATATGATGAAGAAAACTATTAACAATTAGTCACGTTTTATCTACAAAAAAGCTACCTTATAGCAGAATAAAAAAATGTGACTTTTTATTGTAATATTGTCCAATTACCTCGCTGCCTTTGCGTATCGTCGAAAACATTTCGGTCCATTAGAGAAGGCAGATTGACACGTTTCCGCATAGTTAAGTTGGGGTTTCCTTTCAATTTTACAACATCCCCTCGAAGTTTTTACCTTAAAATAAACTTTGATTTAACTTGTTACGTTAGGTAATAGTAAAATATATGACAATGTTTCTAGGACCTGTGAGTTGAGATTTATAATAAAATGGTTCATGATTACTTACTAATATATGAATACAGTGTCCGCAAATAATACCAACTATGATGGTTCCTATGATGCCTACTCCCCATCCAGCGTTCGAGAATGCCAGAGGACCAGCAAGCAGTCCTGAACCCAAAGAGGCCTTAATTATATTGGCAGTGGCCCTTACATCTCTGAAATATAAGACAAGTTACATATTATAATACATAATAATATCTTTCATTGTCTATATACCTTGTTTTTATATCTAATGTGATATTTAAAGAACATAAAATATATTTTCAACTTCTTTACAATTAGAAAACAATAGTTATGAGTGAAATATAAACTGCAAACGTATCATTCCAAAATATCTTACGAGCTGGGTTTTTGGACATTCCGATGTTCGTAAGGATTGTATTCCTCGTTACATTTGATCTTCTCTTCTTTTTCACTCATAATTGTCACTTTCACAAAACAGGAACTTTTAAAAAGCAAAGTATCAAAATATTATCATATAAGTCAAAATCTTATATTGATACAAGTCTTATGTAAAATTAAAAAGAGATGTTATTTACATTTTATATAACATAAGATGATTTACGTTACGTTACCCGCGTTTAGCTCGTCAAGCTACAGCGAGCAAATAATGCGGATGGCTCAAATTTTACACTTAGATAAAGATGATAAACCAATCGCGTCTTACTCCAAACAATATTAATGTAATTTCTCTGAGATTGTACTTGTAAATCAAGTTCAGGCTTCGCAACTGATTAAACCCTATATGTAAAATAATACATATGAATATGATAAACAGATCCGCTGTGAAGGTAGTGACATTAGTCTATGAAATTGTTTCGATAAAAATAAACATTGTTTTATGAGTTGTTTGTTCAATGATAAACCTTTTATTATTTGTAATTACTATCTACGTTATAATACACGCTATTACACGCTTATAAAAAATTCAAGGAAATCTGTCGCTACCTACAACACTTATAATAACTTAATATTGGAGCCATTTGTGGCTTTTTAGATGACAGTGATGTTTAGTTACTTTATTTTTATTAATGACACGGAAAATTTATTTTGTTTTTATGAATTAAATATCTTAAAGAGGAAGTTCTGTTAAAAACTTGAACTTTATTACAGTTGGAGTGCCCACTTTCTATTTTTTTTAAATAACTTTTAAATTATCACTTTCTTATTTTTTAATATAAATAGCAAGTAATGTTAGCTATAAACCAAATACTTAAAAATATTTTGAAAATAAAACATGTTCCTTGTTTAAAAAACATTTATTTTTCATTTTTAGGGTCAGTTTTTGAACAGATAATAAATTATATGTATCATTAAACACTTGTACTAGAACTATCAACTACTTACATCTATAGAATTGAACACAGTAGGTATAATAGGATATAAGTATAAACTAACAATCATCTAATAACATTCCTATCTCTTTATTGTATTGCATATTTCCCAGAATATTAAAAGACAACGTCATATTCATATGCAACTTTTAAAGTGCATCCAATGAAGCGGTTGTCAAAATTCGACCATTAATAACTGTCATAGGTTGTGGAGTAATCTAACTTAATGAGTAATATATTAAAGACAAGTTGTAGTTAAGATTCTCGTTATAACGTATAACACATGTACAAATATTGTATATTTACATCTTACTCGATGGATTTTCTTAGTTATTTTAATATGTGATAAAATCGAAGTTTTATTAAACAGTATTGTTATATCCTTATATACAACACTAGTATGAACCAAAATTATTTTTTCCGATCCACCAAGGACTCACTGTGGTCGAGAAAGGTTTGGACGTGGAATAGGCGTAGGATTGAACGGGTTGCTTCGGAAACTGATATCTAAAACCCTGACCAATGTTGTTAACGTACGGGTCAATTTTAAAGGAATTGTAAGGAGACGATAATCCTAGAGAAGTTTGGGGAGTCGTAGCTGTAATGTCGTTGTAAAGGCCCAAATAACCATCGAAATTCAGGTCTTGGTAAGGTGCTGTAATTTTGGTGGGTTCACAGACAGTTCCTCGTACGAGACTATCAAAATTAGCACTATATATTCTAAAATTAATATCACTGTAATCAAGTTCGGATTCTAAGAAGACAGCCATACGATCTGAAATAACCCAAACATTTCGACCGAGATCTATCTTGACGTCACACGGGAATATTAGACCCACGTCATCTTTATCTACGATAGCAGTATTTTGGGGTTTCAGTGGCAAGCTTGTTTTCCAACAGCCGATTGCATTTTGATCAATTAAATTATAAAGTTGGACGCCAGTGACATCCATAACCTTAGCTGTAGTGTGACTGTCAGGGCCGCGTGATCCCACTAGTTTAAAGTCTCGATAAGAGCCTTTCACTTTTGATTCGTCCCGGAGGATACGAGTTGATACTGCAAATTCCATGTTACTCGATAGCGGACTGAAGAAGAGTGTCCTAAATCCATCTTGACCTTTAGCTGATGCAGATATTCCGAAAATTCCTTCGGCGCCCCATTGGAAGTTCAGACCAGCTATATTAAAATCGCCAACCAACGGGTCCGGCATGAAGTAACTGTGGCTAAAACGCCATGATCTGTTTTGTTCCCATGAGTACGCTATTAGGCCGTAACCTAATTCATCAGAAAAGTAGGCATAATAATCGTCACACGTATCGCCTTCATCCAAGGCTATATTGGCAATGAAAGTGGTGGAGACAATGTCTTCGTTTCTAAATACGTACCTTCTAAGTCTCTTGTTGGTATTTAAATCGTATACGTTCAAGGAATAAGGGCACAAGTTGGTTACGTTGGGATCTGAAACAATTACAGAATAATAATGTAAGACCGTCTTAAATTATTGAAATAAATTTTATTGCATACCTCTATATTGATAGAGGTATGCAATTTTGTTGTGTTTTATTAACATAATATCTTACCATATCCATAGGTGCCGACATCTAAAACCCACAAGCGATCGCATTTATCAGCTTTAATTCTGTAAACTGTAGTTAGACCATCTTCACAGTTTCCCAACTGGTTTTCTCTAAATCCAGGGTACGCTATTAATTTCGGTGACGGCTCGTAAGGGGCATCGAGCGGTATGTAGTTTAAAGTAGCTGGAATACCTGAAATTAAGTATTTATTAACATTACTTTTAATCAAATACATATTAAAATCGTAATTAATAAACTGGTACACTTTATCATATTCACGTGTTAGCAATTAGACCGTTAGTAAAAGTGATGACGTGATGATATTTAAATGTCATGTCAGAACATTAATCTTCCTAAGTATTAAATTAACCTTAACCAATACATGAGTATCCTACAAATTACTATGTACCAATTCTTTTGTACTTTTGTTACATTCAACGACAATAATAGTAACTTAATTATACAAATTTTATAGTCACAAAATCAGTTATTAGAATTATTGTACCAATTGTATTGCTGCAGTAAAATTATACGTCGCGTCGTAATGAAATATTTTATGGTAAACAATGCGTCAAAAACCTAGATAAATGCCACCTTTTTTCTATTTTTTATATGATTGTTGTTGTGGCTGGCTGGCGTAATTATACCTTATAAGTATCTATTAAAAATAATTTTCTTAATTCCACGTTGGTCCATCTATGCCTATTCTATGCAATTTTGTGGTAAATAGGTAATGGTTACAAACGTTCCAGACGTTTAAGTATATTGCGTGTTGACGTATTTATTATAATTATTATTTCGTTAAGTAAAAGTAGTCACATACCTAACAGCCAATAAGTTTTGTTATGAGGCTAAAAATATTTAAAAATCCTTTTTGCCGCTTTATTGATTTTATACTGACACTATCCATTATTGACTATAATTATTAAATGTAATTTATATCTATGGTGATAATATATTATTTCCGTCGACATTATTATATTAGCTAATTACCTATTTATAAGAGAATGCAACAAATAATAAGTCAAAAGTATCTTTATTCAATTAGGCTACATAAAGTAACACTTTTGAATCGACATGGTGTTACAAAACATTTACCACCGGTTCGGAAGGCAGTTTTTACAGAGAAGAACCGGCAAGAAACTCTGATAGTTCCTCTTTTTAAATATAAACAAAACCTCGAGGTTTTGATTATAATATTTATACATTACAGGTCACCGTCCCACGAGCGTTAAGAAATATCATTCCAAGGGTTTTTGTCTTTAGTATATTCATTTAATGTATAGTACGCCTTTTTAATTAGAAATTTTTTAACAAGGCTTCTAAACTTGGAATAAGTAAGATCCTTGGCGCTCTTAGGAAGCTTATTATATAGAATATGAATAGTAGACTCTGCCCTATGAAAGAAAGTTTTTTGATTTACTAAGTCGGAAGGCAGGCATTACAATTTTATCTTTGTGTTTCGTATTATATTGATGAGAATCACCTCTCTTTGTGTACGCGTTGGCATTCTCGTGCACGTATAATATATTATTAAAAATATACTGTGACGGGACCGTTAGTATGCCAATTTCTTTAAAATGGTCTCGCAATGAGTCGCATGATTTTAAATTATATATAAAACGTATAGTCCTTTCTTGAAGAACGAATATCGTTTGAATTTCCGCTGATTTACCCCAGAGAAGAATACCGTAAGACATAATACTGTAAAAATAACTGAAGTAGACCATTCTCGCTGTATCTACATCGGTAAGATGACTGATTTTTCGTACCGCATATGCAGCTGAACTTGGCCTTGCGGCAATTTTGGTCATATGAGCAGCCCATTGGAGTTTTTCATCTAAGGTTACAAAAACAGTCGAATCTACAGGACAGTATCTCACCATTCAAAATAATGTTTCTATTTCATCTATTTAATATAAACCATTATCAATTTTTAAAATTAATTTTGTTAACAATAGGCGAAATTACTTAAAATGTATCAACATTGATGTATTGTTTTAAAGACCAATTTAATTCTAATCGAGTGTTGATAGCCGAAACTCGTAATGCAATGTTGCTAGCTGGCAGGCTAATCCGTTCGTGCATTTTTAGGGTTCCCTATCAAGTGGCAAAAAATGGAACCCTTACAGATTTGTCATGTCTATCTGTCCGTATGTCACAGCCATTTTTTCCGAAACTAGAAGAGCTATAGTGTTGAAACTTGGTAGGAAGATGTATTCTGTGAATCGCATTAAGATTTTTATGCAAAAATAAAATATAATAATAAATATAGTGGGCTCCCCATACTCAGAACTGAAACTCAATTTTTTTTTCATCAAACACATACATGTGGGTATCTATTCTATTAGGTCTTCAAAAATGATTTCGAGATTTCCAAAATATTTTTTTTTCTAAACCGAATAGTTTGCGTGACAGACGCTTCCAAAGTAAAAAAAAGGTGCCCCCCCCCTCTAACTTCTAAAATAAAATCTAAAAAAAATATATGATGTACATTACTATAAAAACTACCAACGAAAATTGTTTTGAACGAGATCTAGTAAGTAGTTTTCTTTAATACCTCGTAAATCATAAACAATAATTTCATTAAAAAGCTCCTGCATTTAAACTACTAACCATTATTTTCCAATAATAAACCTGAAATAGATTAGAAAAGGCCTTTAATTTTATAAATCAATGGTACGGAATCCTCTGTGCGTGGGTCCGAGAGGCACTTGGCCGGTTTTTTATTAATTTGACGGTTCCACCGCCCCGGCCAACGAATTCGTGCTATTTATCATCACATACTTGTCGATTAAAAGGAAATGTGTTTAATTGTCTATTTATGCACGGCCGGGCGTGGTTGCACTTTATTGCATCAATTACCTCATTTTTTTAGTTCCCTAGTTAAGTAACTCTTATTGGTGTGCTGAGTTTATAATTAACATTATCAATTGTGGATGTGATTACTTTTCGAAGAAAATTTAATTGGGCTCACACTAAAAAGCAGAAGTGATATAATTTAAACACTTAGCATCGACATTCAAACGTATTAATATGGATGATTTATGAAATGGTTTGAGATAGCATTCATTGTATTTTATATTAAACGTTAAATATTTTAAGCATGTATTTATTGAAGTTAGATTATTATCTATTTGTTCATTAAAATGTTAGATTTCGTAATAATATAAAGACCGTAGTTGCAACTATCTAGATAGTAACCATTGCCCGTCACTGAATTAGGTCACTCATTATAATAATGTACAAAATTTTAATTACCAAAATATTCAGACTTTTTGATAACATTCGAAGTCAGACGAAGAATAAATTTGAATTCTAAGATCTCTCCTTAAAGCGCATTTTGCTGTATGCAAAATTAATAAAATATTTGCGATTGGTGTAATTTTTGAGGCGTTAAATTTATTCATATTTTAATTAATATTTAAAGAAAAAATATTTAAATCTAGGATGTTCGTTTTTCAAATGTGTAGTTATAACTATAATTTTGCAATAATTATGCAACGAGATGGGAATCGGATACACTTTTTTTCTCGTATTTAGTTTATTGTGATTAAATTGAATGAAAAAAAAAAAGATATTTTTCGGTAAATTTTGCAGTTATTTACGATTGCCTTGTAATAAACTTGTAGGCGGAGTTTGTTGACCGTATAAATAATTTTGTATTATTATATAAAATTCAAAGTATGCTTAATTATTTAAGTAGAAGGTATTGCAGCCATGACACAATTAACGAGTGCCCATTGCTTACTCATATAGAATAAAGATAAAACTATCATTAATTTATTACATTATTAATAATTTATTCATTATTTACACAAATCTTTTATATATTAAAGGACCCTAAATAGAAACCGATAATATAACAGAAATTGAACTGGCATCATTCCGTGCTAATATATTTTTAATAATTCAAAACATAAATATTACGCTTCTTCGTTTTGAAAATAGAACATAATATTTTGTCATGCCTAAAAGATGTAATGTATACTCGTATGATGATAATTTTTAATATGAAAAATAGTAAACCACCGTCAATTAATTTTTCCACTATTAGAATTATAAATAAATCTTCTTTTTCGTGAATTCTATCTTTAAAGGTTAATTACGCAATTGTTTTTAAGGTAAGTCTAACAAAGCCCGCAAAGGTCAATGTATTGTATAAATATTTGGTATAAATTTATACAAAAAGAGATACACTAACCTGGGCGCCAACGCGGGACGGAGACGAATAACTTATTCTTCCACCTTTCGATACCAACAGGTAGGGCATTTTTTGGATTGAGTGCTCCACTGTCAATATCCCTTTGCTTTACAAAGGGGTCGGGGTAGTACCAATCCAGAACATTCCACGAATATATTTCCCGAAGTTTAACTGTAGCTGAAGCAACTACTATGATGTAACTGAGTATAACAAGCCGTCCCACCATGGTAACTGAAAATCGTAAATAAGAACAATTAATCATTTATTTAACTATACAATTTATTTTCTTTAAATTTGATATATAACTGTTTATTTTCTATTCTTATTTAAAATAAGTATAATTATGAATAAATATAATGTATAGCGTGTCACTGATTGATAATGCTTTAAGAACAAACATATTAAGTGAAATACATTACGTTACAATCAGTAGAAATAAGCCGAATGGGCTAAAGGCTAAAGAGTAAAACTGAAGTAATGCGAATAAGCAGCAGCCTTTTAAAACTTATCATATTCTCCTACCCGTGCGTAAATGCCGAGGAAGTGACCACAGACTTATGAAATTTCGAAATAAATAAAATTCGGCGAATCTTAATTATCGTATAAATGAAAATATAGGACATTGATCTCCCACGCACCGTCATTAAAATTGTTTCGGATAAATTTTTGTTTTCAATTCATTCAAATGTAGGAATTTTGTCATATTTTATTGTAGGTTTATTTAACAATGGTTAAATAAGATCTAAATAGAAGAATTATGTTTTGTAATAATATTTAACATTGAAGACATTTTTATAAAATATTTAAAGAATAAATTTACACAATATCTTTTGTGATCAATCGGGCATTCAATTTTAAAATTTTCTCTTATTTGTTCTAAAATATATTTTCTATGGTGCCTTATTGTGGTAAGATTTCTACTCTAGTAAAGAATAAATCTTACCTCTTTTGCCTCATTCTAAAAACACTTTTCTATTATATTTATATTTTTTTAACTGAATACTAATTTTAAAAATGTTTTTTATTCATTAGTTTGTCATCAGTGAACACAATTTGTGTTATAATAATAATAATCCTCAGAATCTTAATTGAATATTTCTAACTCTATGGTGTCATATACCCACGTGCACTGTGAAATCGCCATTATAATATCATATCGCAGTGACATATTGCGTGTAAAATATTGATGACTTGAGTGTGCGTAAATCTATGCAATTTTACTAAGTGATCTTTAACAATATTATCGCTATAAAAAGTGTTAAGAAATTGAGATTCGACCGTATATATGCGTTTTTTATGTATTTTTTAAGAAGGGAAGGAGATATTTTACGTGTGATCCTAAAGCAAGGATGAGGGTATGTTGATGGCAAACCAGAGAAATCGAGGGGAACTTTTAAAGATCCTAGTATCGTTGTAAGCCAGTAAGTAACCGTTGTAAGTTTTTCAAGAAATATTTAATGAAAACACTACAAAATAAACGCCATGAACGATGACGAAACCAATTCGATTAAATATTTGTATATACAACTATTGTTTAACGAAATAGAAACATGACTTTGAAATATAAAATCCCGTACGAGTTAATAAAATAATTGAAATTACCAACTTGTGCCGAGTATGGTGAGTTATGCATGTCGAAATATTTTTTGAATGAAAAGCTTAAATAGTTGAATGTGACGTTAATTGTTGGTGCAGAATGTGTCAAACTCCTGTGACCTTGTTATTAAAGCAAGTAAAGTAGAGCGGAAACAGCTTACCGCCGTGTTAAGCTGGGTTTATGCAACGATTATTGTTAAAAGCTTGCCATATTAAAAATAAGGATACATTTAGCAAAATTACGTATGTATTTCATACAAGCAATCATCATAAGAAACTTAAAAAAGGAAAAACTACAATTATGCTAAAATTTAGGTTAATAATTCTTATTTTAAAAGGAAGAATATTTCGCTGTTTTGACCGTTACAACGAATAGAAGAGTTCTCTGTCAACTTTTTGTCACAGATGGTTAATAGGGCAATTTTTATTATGTACTATTAGGATAACATTTTTTTGTAATTTTGAAATATAGTCGGTCTAATTGCAATTATTGCATTAGCACTTCCTAATAACAGGTTTATGAAAACGGCCGATATCAGCTCCATACATATCATTGACCTAATTCGCTATAGGTACTTTACATAGATTGGCACGAGCTTAGGAATATATGAATATTAAACTTAATATATTGCTAATATTTGTATGTTATAGAAAATATTATTGTAAATACCGTAGGCCGTGATAAATTATAGGTAAGTAAACTAGATTTAACAAATCTAGGTATAAGTAATATTTACTTGAAAATCTTTTAATGAAACGAGAATTGTAACTTAAAGGCAAATTGGTAATATAATAAACTAGCGATCCGACCAGGCTTCGCTCGGATATATTATTCATGTAATAAATTGAGATGTGAGCTATCCTATCTTTTAAGTTAGATCAAACTACACATGGTGTGCATATTAAATTTAAAATCGGTTCAGTAGTTTAGGAGTCAATCGCGGACTTACAACGTGACACGTAATCTATATATTATATTAAGATTAATGCTTTAAAATTTTTGTAAATGATAATAATTTGGCTTCGAAATATAGATAATTTCGCTTCAAGCACGATCTTTCGCATGCTAATGACTACTTCATATAACTCATTAGGAGTAAAACCGAGGTTATAATATCGTACAAACCTTTAATTAAGCTTCACTAAAGGGCACTCTGTGTAGTTCAAATATAAAAAAAATATTTAAGTCAATATATTACATACTTTTATAGAAAAGTTAGTAATAGATTCAATTTTGACAACACAAACATAACCTAAATCTAAGTTTGATTAAATTCGTGTAGGCAGTAGGCACTAACTACATAGATAGTTTTTTCAAGCTTTTTTATCTTTTATCTATTTTTAGTATCCCGAAAATATTTTTAAAAGCAATATTTTTTGGTAAAACCATAGAATGCTTTTGACTTTTGAATTTCTTTGACGTTAATTCAATTTGAGAAGATTGAGACCATAAACTAAGGCATTTTGTTCTTGTTTTTATGTTGCAGAAATAATTAATTATTTAATAGACATGGACGCACTCCTAACTCTCTATAAAATGTATTCCACTTCATTCGTAATGTTGCACCGTGATAAAAACATAGTATTATTTATCTGTGTTGTAATGTTGTAATATTTAATCTGTTTTTATTATCTACTATGCATTTCGAAGCTTTATAAAATCCTAGATTTCATTCCAACAAATACATTTGACCCAAAACATGGTAGAATAGTTGAGATTAAGTGATAATTATTATGGTTGTATAATTTTTTTGTTTACTGCTTGTTATTATATATAAGGCCAATACAAACATTATATCAAGCTAATACAAACAAATGGTGGTAGTCAACTGACGATTTTGGCCAATTTTCCCTTCAAACCTTTCATATTTATTACCTAGACTTCATTTTCTGTGAAAAGCTATTGTTGTACGAAATTGGAAGAATTACCGAACTACTTATTACTTAAAGCTCAATAAAAAATAGCACACATTGCTCATTTTATTACCGCTATGATAATATATGAATATTAATGAATTAATAACTAAGAACGAACAAAAAACTTCACTCGTTCGAGTTAGATTACAACAAACATTTGCCTGTTTTATCTAGAAAATTAATTGGTTGCGCGTCTAACTCACTTTATATTTTCCATAAGAGTTTTTGCGATAACATTTAAATTATGGTGAAATATGTGCATAATTTGATTACTTTGCAATTTTTACATAATTATTGTGTAATATCAATATTACACAACGGACATACTTAGGCTTGTTAGAGTCAAATTTTGGACACAACTTAGATTTGTTAAAACGGATATTAGCATTAGATCGATCATTACAGAGCCTATGTTGACAAGTTTCTTAATGTATAGCTGCAAATTATCTTAAAGTAGGCCTATTGAGAAGTCCGGTTTGTGCGAGCAAATTATCGAAGGACTTCATAAAGATAATATAGCAATGCACAGTGTAATGGATATTGCCGGGTGGATAATCAATTTGCCAACAAAATTTCTGGACAGAATAATCATTCATTGTAATAGGATCTAAAGTTCCATGTTTTGCAAATGAAGGTAATTGCGAGCAATGCTCAGCCTTCACGTTAGTAATTGGTGCAAGGCCGTTTATCACACCTTAACAGAAAATATGTGTTAAAACTATTTGTTTACACTTCAACTATTTTAACCATTGTTTTATTGCGTGAGTCGTAGCTACGAAACTCAATAAAAATGTATGAATAACATAGTTTTGAAACTTAAGAATAAACTAATCTATATTTTTTTCAATATGTATATATTTTGTATCGTTAGACTTTTTTTCTGGTGAGAATCCACGAAAGCGTAAACGAAGAAAAAGTATAGTAAATATTCTTGAATCATCAACAATTGTTTAAGTTAATAAAAGTATTGTATAAAAGCAAAAAAACGATTGCATGAAACGTAAAGAAATCTGCATGAAAATTAAATTCCGCTCAAAAAAATTCTCACGGTAATAATTCCAATGTACCATATTTGTTATGAACGCAAACTGGCACTTCAGGGGCAGGATATTCACCAGATAAACAAGTTATCGCCATTCAAAAACTTCGTACATTTTTCGAAAGCCAAGTAATAATATTATTGTAAATTCGTTAATTAAAAACATATTCGCGAGGTCAATCATATCATATTATACAAAGGATGTGAAAAATCGAATTAAAATGTTAAAAGGTTTTTTTTATACTTAATTTTCAAATCAAGTTGTTTTTAGGTCATTGACATGTTTTGTTGAATATCATTGCAGAATTAGGAATCTTCATTTACCAAATTTGTGCTATAAAACTCAAGTTTATATAGACTGTACGTATTTTATGACCAAAATTTTAAATCTTTATTTAACTAGTACGTAGGTGCGTAGTATCTACGAGCAATAGCAACAGCTAAGTGTATAAGTGCTTGTAACTGCTGTATTTATTACAATTTACAACGTAGGTAATGAATGTCCGTACGAAGCTACGCGAAAATATTTTTTTATCATAACATGATTGCATCTTCAAGGGTGTGGTGTATGTTATCATATAAATTAAAGTGAAACTAGTTTTAATTTATTACAATTGCACAAAGGCGTATTTCCTAATGTATAAGTGTATTATAATCACGCCTCAGTGTTACATGAAAAATTTAACAATATATCCGTTAACACTGTTGCCTTACGTGTTTTAAGTTTTTATCGCGTCTTTTTATAGTATTATATCCAAGCTCTTTGCTTTATCAATATGATCGTAGATTATATTGTACAGGGAAAAATAATATCTCCTTGTGACAGTAAATTAAACAAACTATTTCGTTTCAACGTAATGAAATTCGGCATAGGTACCTATGCATTATACATAATATACAGTTATTACCACTAACAATTTCATTGTGAAACTACGTATCAAAATTTTCCTAAAGTATTTTGAAAAACTGCTTGCTCGGACTTATATAATTTAATGAATGTGTACGGAAACATTTATTAGAGAGGTAATCTTGTGGTCGGTGCAATCTCTACGCGGTAGGAATTTGATAGATTAAGCTCAAGTTATAATTATCGTTGCAATGTTTGAAGAAAATCGAAAACCATTTACTAACTGACGAAAATAATTAAAATTATTCATTCTCGTTAATACTTTTCGTATATTTTTCTTATCTAGAATAGCCTTGAAATTTAGTTACTAAGATACTTTCAAACACCTATCGCGATGTTTGAGTTCATGCGTAATGATAATGATTTAAATAATAAAGTTATAGTTTTTGTAAATAATGTCTTCCTCTCGGTTGCGATTAAAACATTTTCCACATGGTCTCCTCATTAGGCCGTACATCTGCTTTCTAATCGGCAGGATTCGTATGTTTTGTTGAGTTTGATTTAATCTGCGATTAGAAACTTGCTTCTCTTAAGGAAAAACGTTTCAAAAATGCTTATTTCGCGGTCCCGAAATTATTGGACACCAATTAGTCAGTTATTTGCCGTCCTCAGTATAGTTAGAAAACCCAATCACCGTATGATACGTATAATATTAACACTTATTTAAAATTATAATATCGGTTACGGCTTCAGAAAAAATGACGCGTGCCAATCAGTTTCATTGACTATTGTTCAACTGGAGCAATGTAAGAAATAAATATCCAATTAGCGACGTCCCAAATCATGTCACAGAATAACATTAAAATTCAGAATATAAAAACTGTACATTGTTTTACGTACGTGAGCTAAAAATAATATTTATAAAATGCGATACGAATAAAGAATAATGAACGTTAATATGTACTTAAGCCTTATCGATAACTTCAAATGTTATTGAAGCTCTGCTGTTCATATAATATTATTTTGTACTACTATATCTATTATAAGATGAGTACTTTGAGGTCAACGAACTTTAATGGTGCGAAAAACTGAATGCAGTGAGATAATAATGTTCGTTTATTTGAATACACAATAACTCTAGCGTCTCTAGCCGACCGTAAGAATTATTTAGCCGTCACTATTCAATAAAAAGTATTCACAGTATTCAATACTCCCATCTACGGATCTCCACCATTGTTTTTGGTGCACATAAAGTTACAATAAATACGGCTTTGAAAACGCGAGCAAATTCCTACTTGTATGGTGTGAGTGAAGAAGATGCGAGGTGAGGTGTCGATAAATAACACTAGAGACCTTTTCACTCACTGACGCCCTGCGTTGAGCCGTGAGCGTCCGAGCCAATTGCAGTCCATGCAAATACTTCGATTGATCCACGCTTTACCTATTATTCGGATGCAAATGACGAGAGATAAACGCATTCTTGGATCCTTGCAAACGTCAAACAATAAAATTGCTTGTCAAGTCTTTCGGTGCTCGGCTGGCGCGATGTTTCACGTTTATCAGTCGTTGATTCCTTTAAATTTGTCAAAAGTCATGTGACATTCAACAGAACCTTCCGCGAGTGCACATTTCCTGCTACAGAATGTGTGCCTTATTTTTATTGATAAAGGTTAACTGGTGGATATTGACTTAAAGTCATTGAATGTTAACTAATATGTTATCTTTTCAAGCTAGGAATTTCAGAGATCCAGCTTTGGCGCCAGGTATAAAGGTAAATTCATGTTCAATTAGGGTTCTACTTTGTCCTGGAACCAGCTCAGGGGAGGGTCCAAGACCTCCCTGGATCCGTCAATGTTTGTATATTAACATATAATGTATGTACTACATTATATTATGTTAAGATATAGTCTCATTTATATGTGTTTCAATTTGAGTTTCTTATTAACATATTTTCATACAGTCTCGATGTAGGATCAAAATTTTATCTCAACAAAAAAGTATATGTAGTTTGCAACTATCGCACAGTATTTTTATGTTTTGTATAAATATATTGTTTGTATAAATGTTACTTCTGAAATGAATTACGTCTCATTTTATTATAGACATTTTTTTCGGTATTTGTTATAGTTGTTAAACGTAAGCGATTACAAACTATTTTGTCTAAGTAAAAATCATGAAACATAAACGGAGTTTCACAATGAATACTATTAAGTCTGAACCAAGTTCGATTGTCAATCACGTATGTATTAAACGGTGCAAGTGATGTCAAGATTATAGTTGTGATTATTATAAACATAGCGAGTTTGTGCGGGTGCCACGCCACGCCTTTGATGGAAACTTGTCGCCGAAGAATGTTGTCGTCGCGTGCCCGTAAGCCGGCCACCCTTGTTATAAAATCCGGATAACATATTATATACATTTCTCACGTTATGACAACTCATTAAAAGCGACCCAATGTTAATGGATTTCTTACTACCGACGGCTAACAACAATCGGAAGACCTTGCTGCTTTTTGTCAATATGTTTATATTTTATTTTATATATTTCATAAAAAAATATATAAAATTCATAATGCTTCAAGTTTACCTTCGTTTACGAAATTTTACCTAATTTTTATATCGCTAAAATTTTATTAATGTAAGTACAATATCTTATTTAATTTATTGTCCGTATAAAAGAGAGCACAAAAGAATCTTTTTAAATTTATAGTTATTTATTAACTATGCACTAGAGCCTACATACTTGCAATAATATTATAATATAAATGACAGATTATCTACGTACACTTATTATCCTAACAAAAAAAGCTATTGCGAAACGACGAAAAAAAAACCAATATCTATAGTTAATATATAGTCAAGTATATTTTTATAATAAGATATATTATGTAGTCAATTATTTAATATTTGCTTTTGTGCTCCTGCTAAAATTTAATATTTAATACCCAACGTGAATATTTGCTCTTTATCTTTACTAGGCGTTAGATTTTCATTATGTGGTTCTGTGTTATTGCGTTCTGTTTAAGATATAGCATCATATAATAGAACAAGAATAAATGCCAACGATCTGTTGTTTTAAGAGTCTGAAGTTTATAAAATATATTAAAAAATGGATGAATTTGGTCATACAGATAAAAAAAATAAAACGTTGTTATCTATAATTTATTTAAAGTTTTAAGTAGTTTAATTTTATGCTTACTTTGTATGAGTAGGAAATAATTCTTTTTCATCGTATAACCTATAAATCACTTACCACAGATGTAAAGTGAAATTTCACATTATTTTGATGGAGATAAATAATACGCAAATTTGTACTCATTAGTCCTGATCCGTCCTCTTAAAATACATTATTATGGCCATCTTTAGTGCTTATATGGAAATGCAACATAAATACAATAAAGTACCAACCTGCAACCTACATCGAGACCCGTGAAGAGCATCCCCGATATTGATCAGTGGTTAAATTTATAGTGACTACCATTTAACAGTCACTATATATGGCTTATTTATTAATGAGGTGTATATTTTCGTATCACTCGCTCCTGAATATATTAAACTCCCACTGTTTCATTTCCTAAAAGAGAATATTTAACTAACTGACCGAGGTATAATGAGCGACTATTTTAAAGCTTAAAGAATGTCAATGCTATGAAATAGTTGAAAATCGTCATACAGGGTAGGACAGCCTTGGGGACGATAAATCTTCCACTGCAGGTTTGTGTTGCTCAAGTTTTATAGACAGTTTAGTAGTCAATTAGGGGTTAAATTTCTTTTTAGCATTCTTCTATACATGGAAACAAACAGTACTTCAGTCTGGACTAAAAAGTAGAGTCAGCAACAGCACTTTTACCTCAATACCGTTGCTTATATGCATATCTACCACGAGTACCTATTTAGTTCTGAAACATTTGTCGAAAATCAAATTTTCGTTCCAGTAATTGTTATAGCTAATGCTAATTTTTAACCAGACTTAAAGTTTAAAAATAAAGTGATATTTATTCCGAAATACAAATATTAGTATATATTTACCTAATATTTTACAAGAGAACATGTTGTCGTCACGTAAGTATAATTTTATGTACCTAAACAAATTTTCTATAAATCAATATTATTAGTCTTTCAGAAGTAAAATTACTTCAATTTCAATTATTTCTACGCCATCCCTTTATCTCGATTAAGAAAAAAACAGAAGTGAGTAGAGTGAGAATGTTTTTTCTTTAAAAAAAGGCGACTATCAGATTTGGCAGGCCTATACATAAGACAAATCATACCTATACAAATAAGGTATACAATGCAAATAAGTTCATTAAGAAAAGGTTTGATTGGTTGAAGACTTCTCGAGTTTTCCCGTAGTACGTCGAGGTTGGCTTAGAGGGTTGAGCCACGTGCCCTGCGAGTCAGCAGATGTCCCGTGACACCTGCCCTGCCTCACCCATCGCCTTCTAATACCCTATAACTCCAATATAACTGTCTCTTTCGTGATGTGCTTATTTTTAAATAATTTATACAAAGTGATGGTAACTAGAATGGACCTTGCGCCGGTTATAATGACCATGCCTACGTCAGCGGTCTTAATTGCACAAGTCCTAGTTCTTCGTCATCTATCTTTGTTCTAAATGTCTTTTCCAGGGTCTGATTATCTCTTAGATATATTATTAAGGATCTTATTTTTCCCTTATAAAGTAGTATGTATTGATTTGAGAATTTATCGATGTTTGTGACTCTTTCGCGCAAAAAGTACTAAATGGATTTGGGTGGAAATTGACAGTAGATTAGATACTGGTAAAACTTGTAGGATTCTGAGGAATTGCCATAAGAACAGAAAATGGCGGGGTAAGGCTATATTTAATATGTACATTATAATGGTACCTAAATACCATATGTATAAATTAATTTGTGACCCAACATATGTGACATTTGTAATGGTAATGCGTAATAAAAATATTAATGTTCAGTTAGATTTGAATAGAAATATTTTTTACTAACAGTTTTTCGTTCATCAGATTCATTAATTAATAACAGATATTTCAAAATATGATACACACGTCAACGTCATGACATTAGCTCATCCCAGAGCTTCGCTAAATGCAATTCCTGTCTGCGTTTAGACGCAATCATTGTTTAATTAGAAATACTTCGTAGATTCCGCAGAGGCGAATGCCAAATGATGGACTGGGCATCGGAGGCAGGTGCAACTTTATTCCATTAAAATTTAATACAGTTGTCGCGTGTGCCGTCTTTTTACCTTAAGAAGCTTCTTTATAATTAAAGAATATTATTTTGTCGTAAAATTGTGGCATCGCGCGAGCCATCGCGGCTTCCACACGCCTTTACTGTCAATGAATCGAACGGGACTTTCCAATGTTATGATTATTTCTTTATCCCTCCTCGACATATGGTTACGATTAAAATTAACATCGCGGAATGTCCCTTAGTATATTGGCCATTTAATCGGCGCGGCGCCAGTGATTACGTATGCCATTAAAAGTTTTATTCACTCCCGTCCCATTAGTTCCTTTAGATCTTGTTATGAATAATAAAAATATACCAATCGATTATTAAGTAATTGCTACAGGGAAATATATAGAGTACTTTAAGTATTAAAATCTGTCTTAATCTTGTTTGTATTATTGAAGAAGACTTTTATGGGTTTCAAATCATAAAATAGCCATCCATGAAATGGATGCTAGTACCTACTGGATATAGGTACACTTTCTGTCAATTGAAATAAGCCAATTCGAGGATCAACATTCATTGACTGTAAATTAAGTGGATTTCTCACAATATATAGTCTCGTTGTGCTCTAAATATGCATTTTTTATTGTAGAAGAGCATTTTCCCGCGGTGCGCAGACGCCGCGGGCTCACCCCGCCCTCCATTGTGGCCCACAATACCTCGTACTTCACACTAACGAGCGCTCCAAGCGAACCAGACACATTTGTAAAAACTACAATAAGCCTTCCATTTCGGCATATTGTTTTGACATATAATAAATATTTGCGAGATTACGCCGCGCCGAGATTGCGGAGCCGATTTCAAAATCGATCGCTCGTTTCCCTTTGTTGTAGCCATTGTTTTGCGGTGAGCCGTCTACCAACGTTTCCGACCGTATTACACACAGTTGCGCACCGCCCTTCATAGCAGGTGACTGCGTTATATCCGAGATTATATTATCTGCGATATGTAGTCATCGGCCATATCCTAATCCTCTCCGATAAAAAAAAAACTTAAAATTCGAGGTTTCTTTGCTAAAATTAGAGACTGTAGGGAATAATAAGATCGATAATGTTAAATGCAGAGGAAAAAGAATAAAGCATTAATAAATACAGTGCATAAAATCAGTGTCTGAAGTGTTTGCCGGCAGCGCGCTTTGGTGCTACAGCACTCGTTTCGCAAATTGTAGGTTACAGCGGCAGTTAGCACCTCGTAGGTGTCAGGATTGCCATAATTTGCGTTTGACCGCTGGCCCGCAGCGGCTGTCGTCACGTGTTACACACTAAATACATTTATTAAAAGAAATACTCTCATAAATCGAAATAAAATGAACGATAGGACACACCCAAAGACCTGTTCAGATTTCTTAAGTTATTTTTTTGATAATAAGTAACTATTAAGATCATTATCGCGAGTGCGAAACTAAGGTTTTTGACGTGTTACTTATTTTTGATCTTATTAAATTATACTTGTTTCGTAACATCGTCTTCGTATAATGTTGGACGTATAAGAAGTAACAAGAATTAGTCCATTAGGATATTATCATACTTCAAATAAAAATAACCCTTATTTATGAAAATTTTGTTAATATTTATTACGATAGGGAACAAAAGTATATTGCTATATACTCGTTTATAATAATTGATAATTAATTTATATCTAATACCTAATAAAATACACTTGCAAACGCGATGTAAATAGCGACAAATATTTCAAGTATTTTAACGCGAATTTCAATAATGACACTGCAGTAGGTATATTATTATTCAGCTATCCAGACATTCTTAAAATATATTTCTATTTGTGAGAGTCGAGATTAAATCTCATACAAACTGGAAACGTGCTTTGTAAACCAATGGTCGCCGTTAGAAAAATTAAAAGTCGATTCGGACGTGTCTACAATTAAGTAGAGGTCTTAAGTATCATTCATATTTAAAGTTACTTTAAAAGCTCTAAAATTCTTCGTGAATGGCGCCTTTTTTGGCCTTTATCAAAAACAAACAAATCACAACGGAGTCCACTCCTTTTTAAGTACAATGTGAAACTTTGTTTTGAATAAGATAAGAATAGGCAAGAAAGGCGTCAATAAATTAAGTTCATGCGAGTTGACATTTTTTTTTCTTTTCATTCATTGTCAATTAAAACATAGGTAAGTATTTGCAATGCAAAGTAGGTAAGTGAATACCATTTTCAACGTCTTTGGAATCTTTATTGATAGAATAAAATAAAGTAAAAATAGACGATTATTTAATTATCAGTTAGACTTGGTGATAACATGGTATCTATATGATTCTGGTGATGAAGAGTAAAGGTGGTGAAATGCCTGTTTCTGGTTAAGAGTTTCGGGAGATTTAATAGCGATAAGAATGGTTTTCTTGTTGCTGTATTGAGACAGCCAAGGGCGAAATCCGTGAGTGATTCTATTCATTCTAAAAAGCTAAATTACTTTATTTAAGTGCTTTTTTCTGTAAGTTAACAGTGAATGGTTTTTAACATCGAAATAATGTATACTATGCGTACACAAACACGATAAAAAATAAGGTAAGATAGCTTAAAACCATTCAATTGTATTCGGATGTTAAAATCTAAAGTATTTTGCTAACGATCACTGTCCACGAGAAAAATATGAAGCTCCAAGCGTTCAAATTCCTGGTGAGGTGCCTCTTCACACATTAATAACTTGTATTGACTTTGAAATGCCTCTAAGCTCCGACGATAAATTCTAAAAACATCAATATTGTATGATGAGATTAAAATGACCATGTTCGGAAGACCATTAGGCCTTGCTAATGTCATTGTATTTTTTATTAAACTCCAACGTTGAAACTTAAGTCCCTAAATTGACGTCAAATTTTCTTAGTGAGATACAGAAATGTATAATATATTCTTTAACCTGAATTGGTTTAGGCTTTTCGTGGTTTGAACTAATACAATGCTTTTGGATAACAATAAATAAATAAAATTGACATATATACATAAGTGTTAGAGTACCTGTCAGGGTGTGGTATTATATTTCATAGCTTTTAGCTTTAAAATCCAACTTATTGTTATAACAATATATAGAAAAATGTGATATGTGTATTAAAGTGTGTAATATTTCACAGGAAAAATATTGTACGGATTTTAATATATACAATTATTTTAACATATCTAGGAAGTTGTAAGTAATAATACACGTTCGTTACGATTCATCAAAAAATTGGCGATAGCTTTGTTAAAAAATCAAATGTTTTTACTTCTATTAAGAACATTTCATTTAATTTCAATTGAAAGCTTATATTTAGAGTTTTCAATTGAAATTAATACGCAAGATCAATAAATTAGCTGTGACATTTAAAAAAGAATGAACGAAACAAGCATTCAAATCGTTCATTTGTACACACAGTATTTAATATTTATAGTTCTTAACATGCTGTTTCTCATGCTCAAAGTCAATTCAATTTCAGACATTGCTACAATATATCATTTTCATATCGAAACGCGTTCGTGTTGTGTCGTGTAGTTGACATGCGTATAGGCATTCCCGGTCATCCCTCATATTACATATAACATTCACTATTCTTTACGTTTGACCGTACATGTCTCAATTTCTTTTAAAGCAGAGAAAAGTTTTATAAAGTTATATGTGGGTAGGCTGAAAATATCGATATAGAAATTAAATTCTTACCATGATATTCTGCAACAAATATATGTGTATATATTTATCAAAAACAAGTGATCTTTTTTTATTATATTAATAACGATAATTAATTAAAATAAATAAATTCTACTTTAAAAAAATCCCCTAACTTTTTATATTAAGATAACTTATTACGAAAATCGAAATACATAATACATACATAAAATAACACTAAACATACCGTGAGAATTTCTATCACTAAAAGTAATTAAATTACGACTATTGAAACCCATTACAGATGCATTACGTTACCTAACTGAACTTAATTTCTAATTTTTCTAAATACGTGACCAATTCACAGGTGGCTAGCATTAATAGTTTAACGTTTTAGGCGCATATCAAAATGAATTTTATCTGTACTAATTGAAATTAAACGTTGATTAAAAAACGGTGAGGCAATAAACTTGACTCTTTCTTGATATAGTGCATTAATAGTTTAGAAGCATTTCGAGGTTTTAATAGGTTTCGTTTCTTTATACAGCTAATGGGTAGCCACAGACGTCATTGCTCCCTTTATCATCGAATGAAATACGACGTACCTTAAGTTTTATTAAGTCATAATTTTCGGCGGAACGAAAGCCAAACTTGATTTTTAATCTGTAACCTAGCACCTCTTTTGCCGTAGATTCCTACTATAATGACATATTTTAATAGTGTAATGTTTATTTAAAAATAAATAAAACTTGTCGAGGATCGTATTATTATTCAACGCCTGTAGCCTATACATTACTGTTTCAATTGCAGTCTATAACAAATAAAGCTTATAAATTCTTCTCAAGTTTTGTGATTCAACAATCGGGTCGTAAATAGTGTTGAGGACGAAGTTGAAGAATCAACCGCACCGCCCGCGCGCGTTCGCTGATAAATGTGGTTCCTTATAGACAAATAGCTCTTCGCTACCTAACAAATTGCTAAGAATCTCCGCACGTTCCCTGAGGATGTCAGCGAGCCAATTCTTCTATAAGGCCTACATGTAAACAACCAGTTACACGTATCTAATGAATATTAATAGGGGATGTGCCCAAAGATGTCGCGAAAAAATAACTAGTTCTCATTATCTTATGTTTTAACATTTTATTCACGTTTCTTCTAATTAAATTTGCGCTTGATAATTACTTTTTGTTCATACACGACAGCCTTAATATACACCGAACCAAGGGGTGGTCTAATTATGGAGAATACAAGCATCTTGTTTACTTCTTTTTATTATATGAACGAAGTCGTGCAAATCAACTGCAGAGTGTGAATGGTGCTGTATTTATTTTACAACCAAATTAAAGGTATAAAAACGGTGTGAAATAAGTGCAATATGCCGAAGAGTGACGTTATGAGCCGAGGGCGTGACGTTGACTTGAAGGTTTATTTAATCAAGGAGCTATACCTTACCCCAAGACCCTGGGGCTTCGCAGCGTAATCCATTCCTGCCGTCTCAATCTTGGTCGCCGCCAAACAATTGCGCATTGTCCTCAGGTTATGGTAAATTAAATGGAATTTCTTCACGTTGACTCCTTATTATTTGTTCGATGCAGTAGTTGTTTTACTCCGCGTAATCATAAACTGTACGCACTGTGAAGCATAATTGGCGATTCAGCTTACATCGTATACACTATACATTGCTAAAATCAATGTGATTTATGCATACTATATTAGATACTAGATTTATACATATTACATACAGTTCATATTTATGAATTAATATTTTTTTGTAGATGTAGTTTATAATTTTAGAAAACACTGTGTCAATCTTTTCTCTTATTGTCAATATACTAACTAATAAATACTATGTTATCCTGAGACTTATTTGAGATTATCAAAAGATTTTACGGATTAAAACAATACACGTATTATTAACACATTAAATTTGCATATAACGTAAAAAAGTTCATAAAATAATGTTCGATGGGTGTCAATAGTCTGGATGAAAGCCTCATGGTTTGCGGTGTTATCCATTGTTTCTTTGCAAGCCTGGAGTTTGCTGGGATTTAGCTGCAAGGGCAGTATAAAATTTGTATAACAAATGAGGGGCGTGTCGGGAATCCGTCACAGTGGCGAAGGAAGCGGCCGCGTGGGGCGCAAGATGGGTGGCCACCTCCACTTGATGCATACTGATACTGATAGCACGATACCAGCTCAACAAACAACATCATATCACTACTGATTCCAGCGTCGTTACTAACTCATTTTATTAGCCCAAAGCAATTAAATTGTGCCGTTAAGATTATTATTTTTATAGTTTCCTTTAACTGTTTTTCATCTCGTGCCAATAGAATACATAGATTTGTTATGTACAACAAATAATTTTAAATTTATTCAGTGACTTAAACATATGAGGTGTTAACAAGCATTGATGTTAATCAAGCAACATAAATAAAAGAAAACAATGTTCGTTTTGATTGAATTTCATTAGCATAAGTAACTAATTTAAGCCTTAACCAAGATTCGAACGTACGTTATTGTTATCCGTTGTTTGAGAGTTTCGAAGTTGTTAATCACACGCAGTTTAAAGCCCTGAGCTAAGTATTGAGCCGAGAAAGCAGCCACCTTAGCCGTCGAAACGTAGAATTAAGCTATTATTTATTCTGCCAGTTCATTTGGTTTGGCAAATAAACAGTATATAGAGCGACTACAACGAATTGATCGTTGGATACTTACTATAATACAGTTTGTTTTTATCATATGGGGGTATATAACTGAGTAAAAGGTTCGGATTGGTAAGCCTCACGAATGCGTAGCCAGATTTTAAAATAGATAAAAAAGGATTTGTGTCTAAAGAGAATAAAGTTTACGGTAAAGAAGGGCACTTACCGAACAAAACGCAATGATATTTCTGATAAGATGCTATCACTTGGACGCAAGTTTTCTGAGATAGAGTGGTACAACCCCGGTTGAGCCGGTCCAACTTTGGTTAACGGCATAGCTATCTATCATCTTCATAAATAACTATTTATGATAGGAAGTCATAAAATAAAACTAAATTTGTGCAATAGACAATATTTTTTTTCATTTAGGTTTATTAAACTTTTATTCTAATGACGAGTTAAAGGATTTTTGTATATTATCCTAATTAAAGGATAATAAAAATTTGATAAAATTTTCAAATTTGATAACAATTTCAATTACGTAAAACATGACTTTATTGTTTCGATTGAAATTATCGATCGAATTCAATGATCTACGAAAGAACCTCCTATCCACTATCAAAGTAAATCATCCACCTATATGTTTGCGTATCTACAAACCTCTGATCCAGATATGCAAATATCTGTTTGTTTTATAAAAGCTCTAATTTAATATCTGATATCAGAGAGATGATCCGAACTGTGTAAATGATACATCATTTACTATCCAAACAGCCTCAAGGCAGAAATGGAAATAAAATAACCGATACTTC
>DWAJ01000279.1:0-38075 GCA_018238005.1 Eurema mandarina
TCGAATTCTGATTAGTGGTTTAGAAGTTACGAGGGAACAGATGAACATACATACATACATACATACATACATACATAGCCTGTCAAAATCATAACCCTCCTTTGGCTTTGCCGTAGTCGGGTAATAATATTTGTTCGTACTTCACTTGTGCAAATAAAGGCTTAGTACGATACTCGCTATGTTGTTAAAATAATGTTTGCTTTCATTTACTTTAACTATATAGGTGTGCTCGGGTAATAGCTGGTTAAGAACTAATGTTTCTTATTGAAAAAAAAATGCTTCATATTTTTATGAAAATTAACATAAAAATTTTTGCATCATCCATTCTAGATATTAAGTATAATCTATAATAGGTACCTATTAAAAAACACTTCTTTTCATTTTCATTTTCATTTTCATTTTCATTTTCTATAAGAATTACTTTATGAAATTATTTAAATACAAAATTCATCGTTACGTTATTTATTTTAATTTGTGCTTGTTTTATAGTTATTATTAAAATAACATTGTCTTATTTTGCTTAATATGTACTATTGACGTTTACGCAACTAATTAAATTGTCTGGACAAGTGCAAAGAGATGAGCGCAACCGAAGTAGCTTCGCCCACCCGACTGTAAACATCCGATGCATGGGTGCAGTCAAAATCGACCGCTGCCGCTGCCGCGTCCGCTACCGCGCGAAAGTGAAAATTTGCTAGGCACTTTCTCCCCACCCGGCGTCTCGCCGCTCGCGTCGGATCGCCCCGCGGCCCCGCCCCTCGCTGCACCCCCCCGCGCCCCTCGCGCGCCGCAAGGTCAGCCCCGCTTGCAGCGGGTGGTGCGGCGGCGGCGCGGCGACGCGCTGCGCTCTTGAAATTTCGCTTTCGTTCACTCGCGGTTATTAGTCGGCCGCGCGCGCTCCGGCAAACATGTGTTTCGCGTGACGCGCTCCACTACGCGGCACGTTCGATTTCGTTGAGTCGATCGTGGTGCAGCATGGCTCCGCGGCGGCAAGGCGCTACCGGCGAACGGGAATCGGAAGACACTCACGGGTGCTGCGTGCCCGGCGAATGCCTTCGCCCCCGAGAGCCCGTCCGCATCGAAGACGCTGTCCGCGTGCTTTGCAACAATGACACGTGCACCGCCGGCCGGCACATGCACAGAGAATGTTTCGAGCAATGGGAAGGAGGAGTCCTGGCTTATCTGAAGTCCTGCGGCAGAGCGAGATCGTGGTCAGAGCGGCAGCGACATCAGAATCTATGGACGAAGAAGGGTTACGATTTGGCTTTCAAAGCTTGCGGTTGCCGGTGCGGACGCGGCCACCTAAAGAAAGATCTGGACTGGTCGCCGCCGGGGGCTTCGATAAGGGCGGAAGAGGAGAAAAAGAAACGCAGACGAGCAAGATCCAGCCGCACGCCGGCCGCCATCGACGTTCGATCCAGAGCATTCAGCCTGTCGAGCTCGGGGTCATGCTCGCCGCCTTCCGCTCCTTCGGAGCCTTCCACGAGCCCTACCCATGCTCCACCAAATCCCATGACACCCGCTAAGAGAAATTCTAAACCTGAAATTGTATCCGACAGGGTCAGGTGAGTGCTTTATCATGCTTTTGTTATGCCCGTTGTGTATTGTTCCCGTCTACAATTACTGCTTAAATGCACAATTTATACGTCCACTGTTTAACAATAACAATGTCACACCTGTTAGTAAACTGTTAATTAATAAATAATGTATTACATTGCAAATAAGATGATTAACATAAGTTGTAGTAGGTTACCACTTACCGGCTACATTATATCTTATCAGTGTCGACGCCGGATAATAATAATCGTATTTAATGTTGGATCTATGAGGGTGGTGTGATCAAAATGCAATCTCATTAAGTGTACACCCACGTTAAGTTAGTACATATTATATGCTTCACATAAACGGTTAACGTAGGCAATTTGAATGCATTTCTAGTCTCTTGTTTATGTGGTGGTCTTATCTGATAGCAGGCTATGTTATTGGCAAGAAACTGGTTAAGAAGCTGGTTGTGATGATGTTAAGACCGGCCGGTAATTGCTCTTTCGCTTGTATTCAATATGCAT
This sequence comes from Eurema mandarina, assembly GCA_018238005.1. NCBI lineage: Eukaryota > Metazoa > Arthropoda > Insecta > Lepidoptera > Pieridae > Eurema > Eurema mandarina. The sequence continues at coordinate 2,067 of DWAJ01000279.1, forward strand.
GGAAATATTGAATTTATTACATGCTTATCTTCATCATAATGCATGCAGACGCGGTCTACATGCAATGTTACAAAAACACAGAATAGATTTTGCTTTATTATGTAGGCACATAATTGCTTGTATAAATATGTAATACATTACTGATATAACAGACTTACGTACCATAATATTGTTTGTTACTTTTTATTGTAATAAATTAATTTAATTACTGGTAATTTGCTAAAAAAAATAAAAAAAATATTGTGTCAGTTAATTTTGATGTTTAATACTTGGAGAGTTTAATTGTTATCTTTTCGTTACAAATTATTTATATTTTTACATGTACATATACACAACATGTAGGTTAACGTTAATGTAAGAATCAAATAAGACCACATAGAATAGTTCATTCCCCATATTTTTCTGATTAAAATCAAAGCCCTTAATATGTTTTAACGAATCATTTTTCAAGCTAGAATTACACTAACTTATAAACGACAAAAAACAAAATGGCGCTTATAAAAATCTATTATATTTATTATAGTTATTTGAAGGAATCCATGAGAATTTCCATCAGTGCACTTAAATCAATCAACATTTTACAATGTAAATATATTCACGCTAGAATAACACCAACTAATGAACAAAAACCAACAAAGCGCTTCTTTAATTTATTCAATTATTATTTCGAACCTATCTATGAAAATTATCATGAGGTTGAATGTCATAAATGTTCATAATAATTACCTGTAAAAGATATTTTTTATTTTATATCTACAATAAAACGTGAAAAAACTTAAGTGCAGCTATAAATTTGTATAAGGTAGACAAATTTTACAATAATAATTATCCAAGACAGTAAAATTTATAAAAACCGGTTTTTGTTAGGAACGTGAGCGAAAACTTATTTAAATAATGTAATCTATAGCGTTTTTTTCCTTATTATTTGGATGACATACAGCATAATGCCTATTGTTACCGTGTTAGATACCTAGACGCTATTTTTATAAAATTATTTCTAAATCATTAAAATATTTAGTCAAAGTAGATATTTTTAATACATACTTGCTGATACCCTTGACTTCGTCCCCGTCGATTTTATTATACGTATATGAAATATATATATATATATATATATATATTTCGCGGATGGCAACACCGCACAAATGCTATAACCTTAAAAATGCAATTTCACCCGTCCCATACATTAACTGCGCTTCGGTGCACATGGTTTCCGTTTCCCGTACACAGTTACAAAAATGCTTTCCCTAAATTACACCAGCTGCCCGATGCCAAATTGGTGCGGTTTCTTCGTAAAACATCAGCGTTACACAAAACGTTATCATTGTTCTTTGGATCGATGAGGTGCAACACACTTTTAGATTTTATCGCAATTATAAATTATACCATATGTTTTTGATTTTGTTTCCATATAAATTAGAGACTTTAAACGTTAGACCTTACATGTTGCAGGGAATTCTTCCGTGGACATATCACGAATTATATATTTTTACAAATGATTGTCGATTTCTTTTAGCAAATTTATAACAGCTATTTTGTTCACTGCTATCTATGAACAATGTATTGACAAGCCTGCTATAAAAGTTAAAGCGTTCATAAAAAACTGACAAACACAATCTATTCGGTCGCTTGGAAATATTATTTTTAAACTCCTGTACCATTTAGGCGATGGAATGCACGCCAAATAACTGTCGCGATAAAAGACCAATGTTTGTCACAAGTGTCTCGTATTAAAAAAGGTATAAAAAGTATCCCGCAATCGGGTTGGGCCGTAAGCGTAAACAAGACTGTTAGAACCGGTTTCTTTGGAGCTGATAATCGTGTCTTGAATGCGTTTTCTACGCACGATTGTACAAAATATACTATAATAAACAATCTATCTATCGCCATACGATTGTCTGCGAAACGTTCTATAATTCATAATTATGTATGGGACTTATTTTATAACTTGAAGTTCTCAGTTGGTGAAATGCTTTTTTATCTAAATTTATATCAAATTACAAATTCTAAATCTAATAATCTAATCTCTAATGCGTTAAACTATAACTATAACAGTTTTTTTTATATTTTTTTTTTACAAAACAGAAATGTACTTTAAATGCTACCAAAAATATGCACGTTTTTAATTATAAATGAGAATAATTATTCGGTATATATCATGGTCAGAAATTATTGTATAGCAGTATCATGTTATCAATGTATGGGTATTGGGTAGGTGTAATTCTTACCGTGGGCGAAGACCTTATGACGTCCGCCTCTTGTTTATTCTTTAACTTTGACCTATAAAGATTCACAGCCTCGAGAAGTCGTCAGGATAAACGATGTTAATTCGACCCTCCGCATACAATTGATTGTCGTTAAAACTTATTAATTTTATTCAATAAACGTCAACAATTTTTCATTCTACCTTCACAACAACAACGTTAAAAGCCATCGAATACCTATAAGAATCTCTTTAATTTACTGTTCTATTTCACTAACGAACCGAAATTCCAACAAAAGATGCCATAGACTGATTTATTGATTTTCGATTAAAATTAAAGTGACATAAATATTCTTATAGAGTCTGAGTCTGTACCGACACACATACTTCCAACCAAATGTATCTAATGAGATACTTTGTATGCGAGACAACGCGTATGGCTGTTGCTTATTGTATCTATTATACCTTATTAGGATATTATGTATTTAATTATACATTTGTAAGCATTAACGTGTTACGTAATTCTGAACTTGGATCGCTAAATTATAAAGAAAGCTATCTATTATTTAAAGATTATTTACGGTCTCCGGTTTAATTGTTATACTATAGTTTTAAACAAACCTTAATATGAATTTTTAATGTTAAGATTAGTTAAGAATAATATTAACAAAATTTTGGAATAATCTAGAAAGCGTGGACTTATCAGTGTTAATATTTGTGCATTATATTGTGTATTTGCTGTACGTGATTCGATTTATTAATATATTTACTTAATATATGTACATAAGTGACTCACTGTCTGCCTGAATACCATTAGACGACCATATGTGCAACAATTTATAAATACAGTCAGGTTAGAGGTGAAATAATGTATGGAATATTCATTAAAATTTACTTTTATACTTTTAATTTGAAGTCTGGTATAAAAAATCTTTACGAGTTATTTAGAACACGTATTACTATGCTATGACAAAAATTAATTAGTCTTAAAGTACTTTACTGTATCGTTTTGATTAATTACAAGTAGGTACATTTTGTATTTACAATTGCAAACGCATATTCGTTAATTATATTTTATGACACGAGTCTATGTTAAGACAGCGTTAAAATACCAACGTTTTTAAGTTTTTCTTAAACACACCCTGTTATTGTGTCAACTAATGAAACTTAAGCCGCTGTCAAACTTGTTCTAATAAATAATGTATCGTAAAAGGGTGTGTCGTTAAAAATACCGCGTTTAAAATCCTGTCCGAAATTGAAAAAAATTAGCACTATTACCGAAGTTGAAAGCTATGAAATTATAATAAAAACAAAAAATCAAAAGCATCGCAAATTATCCAAGGAATCTCGTGACACGTTTCGGTTTTTATACAGCGATGTTTATTTGGATCGTGAAATGATTTCGGTACAAAAAATAGTCTGATCACGTTTCTTGTAACCTTGAGACGAGCCCACCCAACAAAATATTACGTAGCGCTTAACAACGTAATTTGTTGGTTAGATTGAAATGTTCGATTTTATACGTCGATGATAGTCATAACGTGTGTTTTAATTATGCTTGAGGAATGGCAATTTTCGCAATAACAATTTAAGACGCATAATATTTGTGTTGGGTGGTAAAATCATACATATATTTTACTGTTTTTTTCAACCGAATTTTTCTACGTGAACTCTAAATTATTCACAAAAGTTAAGTTTTTATTATCCACGCCGCAATATCTTTAACCAAATGCATATTCTTAAGCCGGAATTGTAAGGCGCGACGGTATACTGAGTCATACGTCACTGGTGCGTGAAAATTCAACCGATTTGAGGGGAAAACTGCGAATAAGTTGCTTTGTTGTTTTCGATAGGAAAAGAATGAGTAGGAAAAGGATTGTAAGGTTAATAATTTTATTGTAGCAATATTTTTCAATTTTATTTGGTTTTATAATAATTAATATCAAAAACAACGCTTTATAAGCAAATTTGTTGTAAAATAAGATTTCATACAACATCAATAGTTTAATAATAATGAAGATGGCAAAATGGAAAACAGTAAGGATAAAAAACGCTAAAAAAGAAAAGGTATATAATAGATTGCTATACGGATTATAATAAGATGATAATTTAAGACACGATATATTAAGACAGCTAAGCTTCATCTTAGATCTCGCGGGAAAGGTGCGTAGCTATTCAATGCTAATTCAATTCAACGCTGATCGTGAGCTTAGATTCCAAATGTTTAATCAAACGCTGTTAATATTATTCTTCTTTTTCTCACTTATTTTATCTTATAAAAAAATAATTTGAAAACGAAACCTTGTAATCAAATACACAATTCACATTAAATTCAATATTCACGCCAAGTACAATCAAGCCAAATTATTTTTGAAGAAATAGTACAAGAAAAGGTGTTCGACAAATTGGATGGTAAAACGAGTTGTTAACATTCGAATTTAAAAGTGCGAGGTTTCAACCGGACAAGGCGATGGTTTCCGTTCCCATGTCTGCAATGGGAGAGGGCGGCGAACATCGTTAACGTAGTTTTTAGGGCGTGATCGACGCAACGGCGCATGCCTGCATAAATTGCAGCCGAATCTCCCGATTCCCTTCTATATGCATCTCTTTCGATACTTTCCAACGACACACCACGACCTTGTACACAGTTTTTGGTCGATAATAGTCGTTGCGTTCAGACGTTCGATAACAATTTTTATTGTTAAGCTTAAAAGTGCTCAATTGACTTGCAAATGCATGCGATTATGCATAGCGATGCCGTGAAAAGGTGTATTTATGCGTACATTGTATGCATTGTGGAGTGGGCACACCTATAGATATGGCTAGTATGCGACAAAGCCCTCTCCCCTTCAATTCACTTGACAATTACGGCCACTAAATTTATAGTAACGCTAGCGTGAAATATTCGCATCTGAAATGTGAAATCTAACTTCAAACTGGTGTCGTATCTGCTCACTGAATCGAGAGTATGGTGAAATAATGTGTGTATGAAAGCAACACTTAAATATGTATTCAAAAAGAATTGTTGTTTACTTTTGTTTAAATGCATGCACATTGCACATGCATATCTTTACTGTGGCCATTGTATCAAGCTGTTGTGCCAGACGTTCGGCTAACGACAGTTGTTCTTGTTAGCTAGTTATGCATAATTTGGTCATTAATTCTCAAAACGACTGGAAACTTCTGAGCTAAGCTTAGACGCAATTGACCAATGCCTTATAAATTATAACATAAAAACGTCAATAGATAAATAAATGCGTATAAAATTTTATACGTAACTTTCATGTCCATTAATAGGATAACTCGTCAACGTGATCGTTACAAAACTTGTTGTGCCTACTCTAGTTTGTTGACCGTTATCTTTTTAAATTATACATTAATTATATTATTAGAAATTTCTCCTTTTACCCGAGCGAATTGCACTTGAATTTATTTATTTATTAAACTTTACATGACTTTAAGACATAAATTTATTTTAAGGTTGTTTGGTTTTATCTGCATTTATGCATGTATCATACACATAATCTTCCTCTAGAAAAAAAACACTTGAAAATCGATTGCGTCGTTTCAAATATTTAAACGTAGATAGGGAGACACAAAAGAAAGCGACATTGTTTATACTATGTAATGATAATAATAACAGCAAAAGTATTACCTACCGCTTATACGTTTTGCGTTACGAGTATAAACTTGTATCTAGAAGAATTGTTTACTCAAGTCTCAGCAAATCTCTGTTTCTATGGAGAAAGTTTAGTTAGGTTCACGGACGAGTCATGCTATTTGCGTCTCTCGGCGGGCGATCGTCAATGCAATTAAATTTGTAAACGAAGCTATATAACCGGACCAAAATAACATCTCGACCGCTTTCCTAATGTCACTTCGTTCTGTTTCAGCGACAAAATTCCTTTATATAAAACAATCAAGCATCTCGAGATCTCATTTCATAGATTTAACTTCAAATAATGATACAGTCTGTTAAATATCACTTAGTTTTTAATAGAAAATTATCCAAACAGTAATGAAAACGCAAACTCGTAAAGTAATAACTAATATGCATAGGTCTGAAGAATGGAATATAATATGTACATTCTAATAATAATTTTATTGCAAACTGGTTGATTGGCTTTAATCAAAATACATTGCGGTTATTATTTATAGTGCCCTTGAAGTTGCACTTAAATTTGATCAATGAATTGAGTCATCAATAAAATGTCTATTTAGCTTGTATGAGAATCTACGTACTAATATGAATATTAAAACCTTCAATTTGATTAAAATGTAGATGCTATTTAGAACTAACTTGATATACTTTTTGGTCTGTATTTATTTTACCGTTAAATATTCATTTATTCAGACTGATAGCAGTCTCGTCGATATCTTTTAATAAACTAACATTTAGATACTTAATTTAGCAGATATCTTTTCTAAGAATCTCAGGCGCCATTTAAATCTATCAAACTCCTTATAAAGCCTTACTCTTATTGTTTCGCTTTGCTCATACCATAGATAGGTATAATTTGTAACTCCATTACATGTTGTGGCAGAAGGCTCTGAGCTTGTAAATCTCGAAATATATCTACCGCAATAGACTGGGAATGACGTTTAGATTAGATAGCAGATTTATGGTTGCGTTGACTTGTCAGCTTGATATCAAGTGATGCATTCTCGTATCAAAACAATGTGTTTGATGAAACATAACACAGCGCACTTGGCTGCACAGACTTCCATTTGTTTTGTCAGCGATATACAATATACACGTATGATACGCTAATAACAAAAAGAATATTTAAATGACACAAAACAGTTCACAATTATTTGCAACAGTGTAATAGTAATTTTGTTCCTCACGCAACAATTATCTGCCATTTGAACGGAACATTCTTATCTACACGACCGTTTATGTAACTTGTGTTTATTTTTAAAACGTGCATTTGCGTAGTTTTCCATACTATGTTGCTCGGCTATAAATTGCAACGCCCTTACATAAATAACTAACCATCCTCAACACATACTTAGTTGGTGTATTGCGTCGTATTTCTATGCACTTGTTTATGAAACAATTGAAGTCACGTTGCCGCTGTCACACTTCACGGCTGTAAATTATTTACGACGGTAAAAATAGAGTTTAAAAAATAATTGTATTCAGTATCGATTAACGATCACATGTAGTGTTTAAATATAGCTTATATGTCCTATAATATCTCTCTGTAGTTTATTACGGTCGTTTCTTTATACACCTACAAGCTAATAATATAAATGACTGACGTGTTTATTTGTACTAACTTATCATGAATGTCTGTATTAGTGCACTGTAACTAACTCTGTAAATAATAAATATTATACCTTCCTGATACATCTTTCTAGTTTATGCATTAATACTTAGCATTTAAAATTTATTACATACGTTAAATCCACTTTCAACGGAATTTGTTGACATTTTTTAATATTTTTAATCGCCTTAGAACCTTTTACGATCATTATTTCATTAAGTCGTAATTATGAGTTAGATTAAATGGATAGTACGACCATTGTTATGCGTAAGTTAATAGCAGAAATGTTGTCCTTGGTCAAGAAACGATACTTAAATATACATCTCCCACTAATAGAAACTGAATAGCTACTGAGTACGTGTATTTATATCTTATGGTAGTGTTCTTAGGAATTGATTTCCAATCGCCGAGTGATTCATACGTCGATACTAGGGACTATTCTTAACTGCGCAGTTCATTTCAATTGTAGATTTAATCTCGCATTTATGCTATTAACACATAATTATTGCTATTATATGTATATTACAATAGCGAATAAAAACACGTTAAAATCTTCGAGAATTTATATAACATATATTATAAAAAACATTTCTTTTTTAATTATACATAGTTTGATATTTTTTCAAACGGACTTTTTTTAAAACAAGTTTAGAAATTTTATTTTAGTTGTTGAATTAAAAAAAATAAAATGATTAAATCAGATTCACTTCCGTAAATCCCGCCTTTTTGTGAATATTTTTATGTCAATATATTAAGTTAATAAAGCATATAAATGTAGGTTTTACTTACTAAAATATTTCTTAATAGTAAAATTATTAGTTTTAGAGTTTTTATAGTAGGATAGATGAAAATTAAGGAACTATATTTCACTACGACAATACACAATTACTGTTCTAGCTTAGAACTTGTCATTTTATCAAATTATATGATTTATAGACAGTGATTTATAGTTCAATTAAGCCAGTAATCAAGTTTAACGCTCAACATAAATTAAGTATGCGGTATGAATTTAGATATAATGCGACAGTTTCTAATAAGTTAATGGAGCTGGTATTGATCGTTACTATAGAAAAGTTGACTATTTATTATGAACTAGCAGCCCACCCCGGCTTTGAACGGATATAATAAGGGTATTACATCGTAATAAGAACTCTTTTATATTAAGTGACATCAGATAAGTACTAAGATTTATAATTGTCGTTTCAACGTTTGTATGGGAAATAGAAAAGGACGATTTTTATAGTTTTCCCGGCAATAATTCGAAAATTTCTCACATTTTAAACCTTCCCTAGACTTCCACGAATATTTCAAGACCAAGATAAGATGAATCCCTTCAGCCGTTCTCGAGTTTTAATCAGACTAACGAACAACAATTCATTTTTATTTATATAGATTTTTCTTAAACCTATATAAAATTATCGCAAGTAAATAAAAGAAAGTAACTTGTTCTTGTTACGATGTCACGACTAAACCAATTTTAATAAAACTGTGTACAAAAAATCTTTGCTTTGTATAAGATAATTCATTATTTAAAATACTAATTATAATTATTGCAATACCAAAATATCAGAAACAGAGAAACGCGGAGTGCATTTAGAATTTGATATATTTTAAAGTTTAAAAGAAAAATAGTAGTCAAAGATATCTATAAAGTGTCATTCTCTGCCAACCAGACAATTTTAGATGTTCCCGATCCTTCTCTGTCGAATAGAGCACCGCAATGCATTGTTTGTACTCGCAAACTTGTTATGACAGACGCTTTTGAGTGCTTCACTATTTTCGGAATTTCATACAGCTTCGTATGAAACAAATGCATTGTCCGTTTCATGACAGCGCATCGATCGAAATTATGAATATGTAAACACAATATATCAGCATAAAATATTCGCCTCGCCGTGTTTATTAAAATGTTTTCTCCCGCAGCTTCATTAAAGGAAACGTTTTAACAGCAAATAAAAAGTTAATTAATGAAAATTTATTACTTTACGTGCGAAAACTCATTGGCTGCATGCCCGCTCGTTCACGCTCTGCTTTATACAATTTTAGGGTTCTCATGTAAACGTAATAACCCGTATTATCCAGTATCCTAAACACGATAGCTATCGAATTAATTACTCTGCTAGTTTTTATAGCCACATTATTTTGGTCTATTCAGTCTGTGCGGCATAGTTCTCGTAATAAATCCTTCAGTTGCTGTAGGTTCAATGTTGAATACTTATACTTAAACAAATGATAACACACTCGATAACGGTAGTACCGATTTTATTCATGTCCTCGAATGGTCAAAACACTATCAAAAATATTAAAATTACTTTGAAACAAACAAAACCGAAGGACACTACTCGTATGCAATAATATAAAAATTAAGAAAACAAACCAATGCGTCAGTTATAAATACACACGTACACATATTTATTGTACAAAATGTATCAAGTTAAATATATTTAAAGATCTTTACGCGCATTGGCAGCAGATTGGGAATAAATTCCTTTATATTATCGTCAAGTTGTATGCGCTCCGACATTTTCCGCATTTATTTTTGTTGTCGTGGGGCATCTGGCATTTATAATTAAAATACTCTTGACATTTGTTTTATCGAACGCGTCACTATTTTATTTTCATTTTAAGAACTAAACTTTTTTTCTTTAATTTAATAGCTTGTTAAGTGATGGCTTGATATTGGGTATTTTATTTTATCACCACGTTTATAAACAGATTTAATTGACGTTTAAATATATGTTGTTGTGATATAGTCATTATTAGTTTATTTAAATTAACAATAATATCTACTAAATTATCCAATGTGAATAAAAACTAACGAGTACTTTGAAATATTATTTGTTTCTACGCTGTCTATACATTTCATATTGAAGTTTCTCTTAACAATTTTAAAGTCATTTCAAAAACAAACAATACATCGTCGATGTTTTAGTCATTAGTCATAATTAAGACGTAATTTAGTTTGATTGTTGTGCATCATTTTCAACAAATGGGACTATCGAAAAACGTTATTTAGCTACAGTCGATTAATCGCTTATCTCTTTTTTACATACAATGAACGTAGAAGGCACGCCTCCACAGCTCGGCTAATTGTCGTAATTATTTTTATTACCCGTTTGTTTCGGCCGAGACCATCTCGACCTATTTTCCAATTAGTTCTTGTACGAAAAATGCGTTGTTTTCAACCGACCGCAAGATTTGTGACCTTTTGTCACGCGAAACAATGGTTATTTTATATAGAACTGACAATTTTCTTTGTCCACCGCACGGCCCGCGCTTCAAAGAAACATTTCGTCTCGAATCGTTAATGAGAGTATTGATATAATCCGACAGAATCATCTTTGTTCGACCCGTGGTCCTTCTAGAATATTAATGAGACCTTCTTTTATATTTTAATAACCTTGGGTATTTGAGACTATTCGCTAGCTATAATGTACCATATATTATAGTACTTCATATCAATCGACTTATAATTTCCGGGCATTGAGTTCTGCAAGAATTTATTATGTAAATTTTGTTAATGTTGATGTTTTATAACGGTTACTAGGAATTTAACAAACATGCTAACTTTGGTTATATGTAAGGCGAATATTTAATATCACATTACGTTCGTTTGAAATGTAAGTTAGTGTAAATAAATAGTGATACGAATCGTCTTATATGGGTCACGTTAATTTTCGCTGTTTATTAGTATCTAGATATTACTTTTTAAATTGGCGAGGTTCTCAAACAAGTTGATTAGATCGTTACAGACAAAATATATCAGATATAACTACGGAAATATATGAGTATCGTAATTCACAATCTTTATAATATAAGTGGCATAGTTTTTGTAGTCAAAGTAAGTGACGCGTGATAAGTAAACAAATTTAGCGGGGCCCATTGTACGGCCGAGGCCAAGGTCTTTATTGTTTACGTCGCGCCACAATGCAGTCGCTAGATCACATTCAATATTATTATTACCATTTTTTATACACGAGAAACTAAATTGCCACGTTACCTTCACCGCCGTTTACTTATCTAAACGACTCAATATCAAATCAATCATTCGGCAAAATGCGATATGTAAAACCGACGCAGATTAATGTTTTGTTATGGGTTTTTGTCGACCTCGCTTACGAATTCAATTCATCCGTTGTTTCAAAACAGTCCGTTACTCGCGCGGTAAAATCTATTTAACATTAGATTTACATTTTCAGGATTGGTGTAACGAATGTCGGTATAAGTCGTCGGTAATTAAATGGCGTCGTGATCTGTAAATGATGCAATGCGGACAATACGAGCGACACCCACGGACTTCGAGGCTCAGATTAATGGGTCTGTTCGAAGCGAGCATACGATGTTTATTCTACTGGCTTGTATGTGGGCTTGCAGACAGTATGATAATTCAATACGTGTATTGACACAGTGAGTGACGAGTCCTCTGTAGGTACCAGCTAATGAAGCAAAGGGTCGCTTTTAAGAAATTTCGAGGCATGTTCGTTTAAATGGCGCCTCAAAGGCACCTTGACGCTGCAATGTTCTGTTGTACTAGTGATTTAATGTGCTATGTTATGTTTTACGATAACTATCTAAGGTCACGATTATAGCTACTACGCTATTTTTAACTCCGTAGTAAGCAAGTCACTTCGTTTGATAAGTTGTATTATTATTTAATACAGTTACCTGATTAAGGAACTATACGGTTTCTTTGAACAATTTTTATATTACATATCTTGTTTAGTTGCTCATATGGTATGTATAGAATTTTATAGTAGGTAGTAGTATAGTAAAATCTATAGACGAATAAGTTCAAAAGATCGGCACAAGTTTTGAATCTATTAAGAGTTCGAGGTCAACTTTATTAGAGTTGTTATGCTCTCTACAGTTCTTGGGTACATCTGTACGGAGTCGGGCCAATGAATTTAAATTGTTTAATTTGATAACAGCGATTCATTTATATCGCACAAAAGATAAAGTTTCATAATTGGACATTCCATTTAGTTACTATCTTTATAATTTTGCATATAACATAAATAAGTTGAAAAATGTTGGTTTATTATCACTAATCACAACCATCGAACGAAAAGAGCTAATTAAGCCTTATTTTTTTACTAAACTATTATGTACTAAATAATTATGTAATTTCAATATGAAGTTACTAAAGAAACATCGTTCTGTCTAATTATACATATTCAATAATACGACCAAACTTACAATATCAAGCTCAGAAATAGTCTATAGCCGTGGGCTCAATAAGAAAGTCAGGACCGGTTCCCAAGCTCCCACTAGGTGTCTACTTTCGAATCACAATACATTCAGCTTATCTTGCTACAAAATAGACGGCTTCTGGGTACCGAACACGATTCCTAATGCCTAAGGCAAAATGTTTAAGAAAATTCTAGAAAGTTTTTTTTTTAATTACCTACGGAGAAATTTAAACTGGTTACAGGATGTTAGATTCATTTTTTATCTACATTGGAGAGGTCTCAGGTCAATAATTTTGACTATTCAAATTGTTTTTTAAATTCTATCCAAGCTATTAATTAAGAAAATCTAGTGAAATACCATAAATTAGGATAAGTTTTAATTATTTCCGGTTGTCAAAAAATTAAAAAATAAACTAAAAATCGCGCAAAGGATACATTAACAACAATTTATATGCGAATTATTTAATATGGCAAGTAATAATACCATTTGAATCATACGACGCACATGCACACACTGATAATACATGGACGCACACAAACACGTTATTTTTATGCGATACTCAAGGCCAAGACCGCCATTTTGCATTCTCTGTATATCGATTCAAAAAAGTTTGACTCGTAAACAAACCGTTTTATTATGTTGCATTTGAAAATAAAACACGAAACATTGTTTTTAAAGTTTAAGGGCAATAACAATAATACAAAACGTTGCGTTACAAAGTAACAGTTGTAATAAGAATCAATGTATAAGAATAAGAATACCTTGTAAGTTAAATAGTTAGTATCGCTATAATTATGCGGATGTTATTTATATTAGTATACTTTGGTATGTGAATGTCATTGCAATTGGAGTCAGGGACGCAAAGTTACGTCCGAATTTAATACCAAAATAAACAAAGCGTACACGTGTAACAAACTAACCCAAACCCAAAGTGACCTTCAGGCGATTCGCTTTTTAAGATTGTTTATCTTTTTCAAATGTCAAAATTGTGCGCTTACGTAACTGCGCCACCATTTGTCGGTGTTTTTGCGTTTTGTTCTTTACATTTAAATAGTCCAAGCATTGTTCTTTCCAAGGACACAGCCATTAAGTTTTGCCTGCCGCTTCCGTTATATGTGACGGTACATAATATATGGACTACCAAAAACTTTGACCTTCGCATAATTAAATGTGAAATAAACATGCAACATTGTTTGCAACACAAGCGTCACTCGTATTAAATATTCAAACTAACATAAATAAAAATTGAACATTTAATAACAGTGCTATAACATAAAATGTTAATCCAATTAATTCACATGGCAATTAGAAAATATTATATAAAAATACGCGAATAAAGTTAAAATATAAAATAACTAAACTACATAGCAGCCGCGTTATATTAGTGCAGATAAAAACGTTCACAACTATAATAAAACACGTTCCAGATTATAAAATAATTAGGAAAAATATAATGGTCTTTTTTATCTGTCGAATGTAAACACAAAGCTATGTTGAATGTTGACACGCCCGCGAGATACGAAACGCGGTATCTAATTCGGTTGGCCTTGGCAATGAAAAAAACAAGTTTTTTCGCATAACCTTGTTTTATTTCGTTTTTTTCGTCGAGCGTCGTGCTGCGTCTTGCGTTTCACTATAAATGTCTGTGCTTTTGATACATTTTCAACACGGTCAAAACTCAACTGATATTCCGCTTAGATAACATTAATGTTGTGCATTAATAGACTAGTTAAACTACGCGGTCACGATAATTTATTGCTCTATTGTTGTCTAGAAAAATAGATATTAAAACGACATGATTTTGTTGTAGTATTTCTTTACTTTATAATATTACGTTTTCTCTATTGTATATTTAATTGCAGTCTTAACATTCCTTGCGTTATTTCTACATTCTTGTTTTATATTTTTAGCACATAAAAATTAAAATAATTATTGTTATTTACAGAGCTGGCGCTGGTGCGAATGGTATATTTTCGAGAAGACTGGACTTTTCCACTTTCAACCTTTTGCCCAAGCATAAAGTCAACTCATATCAGATTAAGGTAAGTGCATCTAGGTTAAATGAATATAATTACTCGCAAGACGTACTCGTCACCATACATGGTGATAACCTTATCCGGGCATCACGATCATTGTATTATGCGAATATGTCAATACAATTAACCGGCGATAACAAATATTGAACTTTAATGCCAAAAGCGAATACTCAAAAACATTGTATTCAATCAAATTTGAATCGCTGTATTTACACACTGCATAATATTTGCACTAGTTAAGCATATACATTTACTCGGCAAATTTAAATATGTAGATATTCCGGCATGCGGTCTTCGTTTGCTCAACAAAGGTTTATTTTTAATGTTATAGCATAACATCTAATGTTGTGCTATGACAGTATGACATTTAACTCGTTTGTATTTGTACCTAATCAATAATAAACGTTTCAAAGATACAAGACACCAAATCACTTTTTGTATTTGTAAAAAAATACTCATATCATGTTATATATATTTGTCACTATGTTATGTTGAGAGCTTGTCAAAATAAATCAACTTAATGTTTTTAATATAGCAATTTACTTTAATCGTCGCCAAATTTATCTTTATGGCCAGTCATATCAAGTTTTTGCTAAATAAACTAACTGCAATCTAATCTAGAAAGTTCGTATGGACACGTAAGAGGAGTTGGACAGTAAAATATTTTTATTGCTGAAAAAGGTACGGAGGTGAAAGTTTGCTTTTGTTTGGGAGCTGTAAAAATACTGGTCTGACAGTTTTCCCGATAAAACGCCGTCACGGGAGGCGCCTGTGACCAAGAGTAGTGTTTTCACCAAATAAATATACGGTTGCTGTAATTTAATCCTCTTGCATGTTTTACGACAACTTTCCTGGCTTTCGTAATGTTTATTTTAAAAACACAGGTAACATTAAGACGTAAATCTACATCTTTATTTAGGGTTTGGTAGCGTAGTGGGATATTACATTAATGTACCTGTAACTGCATTTATTAATAGTATTCTTACATTATTCTTATTCCCCGTTGGACACTCATTATTCTTAGAAAAGTAAAGCTCAACTTCGCTTAGATTCTATGCTAACAGAATTATTTAATGGTTAGTTTTTTAAAACATTAGAGCGGCGTAGATTTATTTTGCAATTCTATGTACATCGGTTGTGTGTTTGTTATGCACCGTCGCCAGTTGGTATCTAATCTCCTCAGGCCTTGAGCTCGTTGGATGTCAACTGACGGTCATTCGCCCGCCCGCCGCGCCTGCATCTATTTTTACCCGTCGTTGTTTGATATTTATTACTGCACAGCTCACTGCAAAGTACTACGTATTTAAACTAATGCTCTCCCAACGCTCCTTTAACTGGCCTTTATGAAATGTTAGCTTAGCCAGTCTTAGCAAATTGTCAATAAAATAAAATTTGAATGTTTGAAATTCGATCGTGGCTCGCAATATCTGGTTACTGTTTCGATTCAATCGGCGATTGCTTCAATTTAGTTTCATTATCTGCTATGACTAAATCTGTATAAGTGGACAAATGGCATGACACAATCTGCGTATTAAATAATCTGCTTTTTCTAGAACGTTAACGGGACTATTAATAATAATGTTGTAAAATAAATTGAATTGAAATGCAGTTGTTTGCTTTATCGCGTAAATGCGGCCAGCATTGTCTCGTAGCCGGCTTGTTCGCTCAACCTTGCGTGACATTACCTCGTTTGTTCGCCGCCAAGGGAAAACTTCATAACTTAACATACCCCATATATTAGGCTAATACTTTCTGTGGGATTTTTATAGCGAAAGTTTTAAGTCCGGATTAATCGAGAAATCGTGTAAATTGCAGGTACATTTATTTCGCTGTCATCCCAAATAAAAATAAGCATTATAATATTTCATGTCTGTTTCGTGTTGTTTTACGGTCATTTCTGACACTTGTGATACCTCAGAAATCAGAGTAAACAGAAACTATGGTGTCGTGTGATTAATAATAATGGCAGTTGAAGCACGATTTCTTGGAGCAGTATCATTAAAAGCGTCCACTTCTTCTATTTATGGAGCCTCGATGTCTGCGAGTGTATTGATTATCCAGACCGGTTGCTCATAGCAGATACTACCTAACTAAGCTTATGAATTCTTCGTGTGAGCGATTTTCACACGTATACATAAGTAGATACTATCTCGTCACGATCAAACATCGGACTAACGAGCTCAACGACTTCATAAAGTGTCTCGAAGGATTTATTTGCGACGTTCCAAAGACGGGACTAAACTTTAGGTAGTCACTTTTATTAAGTGCTTCTGCTTCGCGATTCATGAGACATGTATTATAATTACTTTCCGCTTGTTACTAACGGTAACGTTAAAATTATAGTCTGATTCAATTTAAATTATACTATGATATTTATATTTACTTTAAAGACTAACTAAGTAGTTTACGTTTAACAAGATCAGCTTCCCAATATTGCTACTTCCTTATATTTTACCGTGTTTGTTATTGTATATTATTTCGAAGTAATTTCATGAGCACTCAAAGATGCGGCAAGTGCGCGGTCGTCCATGAAACTAAATCCGCCGAGCGCGCGCTACCCGATACCCCGCTCAAGGCTTCCCATGTGGATTACTAGTGTTTTTTATTTCGAATCGTTTTGCCTGCCCAACGCAATGAGATAATAGCTTTATCGTTTTGAACCAGTCTCGGCCGGCATACCACAATTGAATGATTGCGAATCGATTAAATTCAAGAGGACTTTAAACTTCTTCATGACATAAATAGCGTCGTTACTCTGTCGAGAGTGGTATAATCAGAGCGACATACCACGATACCGCATTTTTACCGCCGTTACATTGATATTTAGCGATAAACGACACGTCAGAGAGATTACGCCGTCATGTGTTTTCTTTATAATTCTACAAATACGCATTACGAATGCATCTTGATTTTCTCAACGAACCGTAAATGGTAAGAAATAAGAAAGTAGCCAACTAATAGATACAATAGGGCTGGATGCCTGGTAGGTCTCGTGTTGCAACTTTCTTGTGCTAGAAAAAGTTGCTATGCGATGATAGCAAGACGCGCAATCACATACTAGTTCAGATATCGATCGTTTCGTAAGACTGCTGGACGTAATTGCTCCATTACCGAGATGTGATAAATAACTGCTTCCACGGTAGTCCTTTAATCAGAAGGCATCTACTAATGCGATGAACCATGTTGCAAGCAGTGCCTTGCGTATTATTAGCGCCGTGTTCAGTTTTCGACACCGCTTTTAGTAGCAAGCTATAAATGGTAATCTTAAGTTTACCAACGACTGGTCCCACCATTTCGTGTCTCCGATCAACTTTTTATCAAGATAACGCAAGTATCCAATCGGAGAACATTAATGCCTTACATGGCTAAGAGATTGAGTCTGGTTTTTTACAGCTAATGTAAATGTATGAAATTTTATCTTAATAGTGGCTACTATGTTGTTAGTGAAAGCTTGTCTAAATATCTTTATTAGAAAATATTATTTCACATAAAGAAACATATTACAGACATCTGTACGTAATTGAAATACGCGATGAGCATAAGATTATGATAAATTTAATGTATTCGCACACGAAAAAAGCTGTTTAGAATTCAAATCTAGATTAAGGCAATTGTCTACTTACCATAATAATACTGTGGTTATATTTATCGGTGTAATTCACCGTCTGCCTACACTTTGCCCACGCCAGTCTGCTGAAGCCATAATTTTTATAAACAGATTATAAAATGTTTTCTTCGTAATATGCAAAGTTAATATTTCACTTTAAATTATATAATAATATAAGTACAATATAGTTGTGGTCGTAAATCTAAAAATATGAGTTAGTTGTGAATTAAAACAGAATTAGCATTTAAAAGCAACCATAAATTGATAAAGCTGTATGACCTTCGGCTTGTTTTTCTCAGACAAAATGAGTCACCGGGCTGGTTGCACACGCACAAACATCGTACAAACTATGAAGTACGTGATCGCAGCCTTAGCGTTTTTCAAACATTTTCCATTCCACTATAATCGCCTTTCCACGAACAACATAGTAACTTGTCGTAGTCGCTGTTACTAGAATAGAACTAGAGCGGTCGTTGATCCCTAGAGCCTATTATTATCTCGATAGCGATAATATTATTGTTAGTGGTTCGCCGATATGCATCGTGTTTTTCGCATTTTCCTTGTAAACTTGGATACTATCATAGTTAGTTTGCCTTGAGATTTTTATCGTAATGATTGAAATGTACTTAGTAGCAGCAGCCAAAAGGTAATTACAATAGTGAATGTTTAGTTACGTAAGAGTTTGTTGGCATGCGTGGATTGACAGGCTCTCGGTAACCCTGAAGTCGGCCGGCAGGTCGATGCTCGCTCGCGCCCTACTTACAGTGCGCTGTGCGGCGCACGCGCAGCATTTGCAAATCCAATACTTTGCAATGTTTCGTCTATTAAATTGTTCGTTTTATCTATTTTAACATGGTTATGTACACAGCTTAATAGTAGGGGTTATCTTATGTATGTTAGCCTTAATATTTTCTATACTTCTGTTATTCCAATTTAAAAATTTACTAGTAAAATTTCAATGACAACTCCATACAATAATATAGGAAATAATTAAATGTTATATTGTATTAATATGTATCAATTAAAAACTGCAACAAACCATTCATGTTTTAAATCAATTATTATTTGTAGTACCTAACGTTTATATTAAATTAATTTAATAAGTGTTTAAACAATTAAGTAGCCAGTACCTTATGTTTATAATGTTATCGGCAGCGACACAATTTTTATGTTCGTCGTAAAAACACTATTCACTGCGCTAGAACATATTTATCAAGAAGTTTCCTTATAGAGAGCAATTTATGCGTTGCTTTAATAACCAAGCGATTCGTGTAATTACGAGGTGTATTCTGAATAAATTGCCTTAACTAATTATTATAGCTCTCGATGTTACGCGTTTATTTAATTTTACTATGAATGCTTTTTACGGCATTAGTTCGTAGTGGAACCTAGTTAAATGGGATTTAAGTTCGTTTTGTGGTATGTTGTTACAGTACGTCAACAATGGTGAATTTACTTTATGTTTTTCAAAAATCCAACCTACTTAAAGTTTCATACATGTTGACCGTATAAATAATTTGACTTAAGAGAAAGTGCTACTTCTATTATAACCTTTTTATTGGATCTTACAAAATATTTATTCCATTTTAAACTTTTAAATATTGCGTGTTAGCTTATGGTTAAGGTAAAACTATTAATTGTAACAATTGTGCAAGTTGTCACGTTTACACTATAACGAAGCCCTTAAATACCGATTTACTTAACAATGAAATTATCGTGGACTACGTGACCTACCCACACGTCTTACGAGTTATGATAGCGACTCATTAGTCGTGGAATGTTTTATTATATGTATTATATGTTACGCGATGACACATACTTGTCTATTCCAATAGTAAACACGATGTCTGTATGCTTAGAGACATTTCTATCAAGTTTATATCGATGCTAGGAATAAAAATTTCACAGTTAATGTTTTCAGTTGTTAGGTACGGATTTGTAAAAGAATGTTTAAGTAAAACGGGAGCTAAGACGATTGCTGGAACGCCATTAGCCGTATTGTTATTGCCGATATTCCAGTAATGAAGCGCTCGTTTTCATCCTCTAATGTCACCCATTTCCATCCCTTTCCCGCTTGTAATTTATATAGCATCTAACTTTTGTACTTTTAATACCCTCGTCTGGTGAGCGAACATTTTTCGTTCAATCTTTTCAGTCTGTATTTCTCATTACTCGCAGAGTATTCTGATTTATTATACATTCGTAAATGTTTGACTTTCTATAACAATCGGTTTTACAAAGGACTATTTACGCAGAAATTCATTGAAATATTCACATCAGCTACCGAATGTCACGTTTTGTTGATATATTCAAAACTTTCTCCCCAACGAGTATTGTGCACTTGATTTAAATAATGAGACGCTCGGCATTGTAAAGGCTCACGAACTTTAAATATTGATTATTCATTTTATAAGAGAGACATAAGGTGTGAATTCGCCACAATACGCACGCGACCGTGACGCAACGAGTGATATTTCCAGACTTTCACCCAAGAATTGTGCGGGGGACCGAGGTGAAGTTCAAGACTATTTATAAGCTAAGCGAGTCCTTTCTTGGCGTTTATTGATCGTTGCGGAGCACGCACCCCGGTGTATTACGGTAGGTTAGTATGCCCGGCCGGCGCTCGTCGCCCGTCGTCCCGGAACACGCCGAAACGAGCCGAAATTTTACATCCCCGGCCGTTATTGATCGGACTTGACATTGAAAACGTAATAGACGCAAACAGCTGGGAAGCGAGGGTGCGTCGGAAAACAACCCTCGTTATTCTAATTCGTCTAGCGATATCGCAAAAATCGTTTTTTCATAAAGTTCATTCTAAATAATTGCTTTTAGAACTCAATAGAATCGCATCAAATCCTAAAGGGCTAATAATTATGCACAAGTGCCGTGAGACGGCTAAAATCTCATTTATATTCAGTGGTCGGAGTTTGAATGTTATCTAAAATCCGTGTTTAGGTGTCGGCGGGATTGCTCTAATCTTGAAACTAAACACATCGTCGAGTTAGCCAAGCTTTGTTCTTGGCTTTGTGTCTTCGGCTCTATAATGACGTGCAATAAGATTATATACATTCTAATCTATGCACGCCACTATTCTGTTTCGTATTACGGGTTCTGGAAATTGCTTTTATAATACATATTTTAAAACATAACAGTGCCAGCCCGTTAAACATATATAGATAGTAATATTATCAGTCATAATTCCGTTCCCGGTGACAATTACTGTCTGCATTTCCTGTACAAGCCGTATCTTAGGCAACTTTCTTGATAAGACAAAAACTAGTACACAGCTACCAGTATTTTATAAAGGAAAGACTATCTACAAATAGGTGGAACTTGTTATTATTTTTTATAGTATTTGGCGCAAGATATATAAGGGGACAACTTTTATAATAAATTACCTTTTGATAAATACATGTCGTTTGTGAAACTAGAAAATGTAATAACGTTTAAATATCTCAGACACTATTGTTCGGTGAGGCAATGGACTGCTATAAATTTCGTAAGGCCATGGCTCCGTCACAAGCAATTTAATTGATAAATCATTTTTATTTTCAGTCCACGAAATTATATTTTTGTGAAAGACGTCCCTTACACAAGTATACATTACACAGGTAATAGGCATGTTGTATCAGCGAGATGATTTAGAAGCTAGTATCGTATTTTGGATAAGAAACTGTACCAATACATTGCTGCTTTTATTAAAAGACCGTAACTGTTATTTATCATATTTATATGTCGTGTGCTACCTCAATATGGTTAACACCTTAATTGACTCAACAACTATGTTGATTCATAATCTTATAATTCAATTAAAATTCTATTACTACAACGCTTACTATATATACTCGATTTATAATGCCAGAACGAATAAAAAATCGATTAAATCACTATCAGGATTTTAAAACTCCAAATTCAATCAGGCACTAATCTGTAAAACCGCGAAGCATCGAATCGAGGAAAACCGAATACACATCGAGAAGCTTATGCTGAATACTGATCAGTTTGGAAATTATTCCATTATGCGATAGAAAATTTCATAAATAATCCCGCATTTCTATAGAATCACGGCACCTTCAAGTTAAATAAGTGATCACCGGTCGCTTACGTGCTATGAATAGTAGTGCGCTTTGGGAATCTATTGGCAATAGCTTCTACTCATCCTGCTTACTTAATTGAAATTCATACGTGACGTTAGGCTAAATTTTGTAGTTGCCTATACATTTCAGGCTTATATATTTTAGGCAATCTAGATTTAATTCCCTTCTTTTAATTAAAATATCCTGCATTTCCAAATTTTCTTCTCGGAAAAGAATATTCGCATACAGCACGCAATTAGAGTCTGCAAACAAGTTGACTTTGCCGCTATTTGTCGTGTTAATAGGTGATGATGGAATAATTGGGCAGTTATTTCGGAGCTGTGGCTATTGCTGACGCAGGCTGGCCCGCCAAACGATCGATTATAAACACCGCTTCGTACTGTAGTCTGTACCCGCGCCCTATCATTTGTCTCCCTCCGTCGGCACATGCTCGATCGCTCAACCTACTCGCTTCGTTATTCAATGTCCCTAACCATCCGGTCTACCTCCCTTATTTAGGATCTAATTTATATTTCAAACTCTTGGTACTACACGAAGGTGATATAAACGATATCGTTATGAGGAGCCTAATGGGGTATATCGTTATAAATTAGTCTGGCAGCCGCGCTTACGAGCAGATAGCACCTTCACAAATGTCTAGTAATTTGTGTCTCATTGTGGCGTTGTTAGTGAATTTGAGTCGTTTCGTAATGCTCTAATGAACGACATCTACTTTCAAGTGAGGCCTTGGCACAAGCGCTAACCAGCTTAGGAATAGCAGTGGCATTTGGTATCGGTACGTGCGCCGGCGCAGTTCGCTTACATAACACACCTGCCATATCAGGCTGCACCTCGCTCACTCGCCCATTCTATGAATTACTTACAGGTCACTGACCTGTAGTATTATTTAACTCCAACTTGGCACATTATTTTGCCAACTATTGAACGCAAACACTCAACGTTTGTCGACGCGACGTTCGTTGCGCTTTGCCAAAGCGTTTCTATTGATATTCTACGTATAACTAATAAAAGCGCTAGAATAAATAATAATATTATTTCTCAAAGTAAATAAAGAATGTAGAAGTATTATAGGAATTAGAAATAAATACGATACTACAATTCATTTCACAAACTCGGGTTGATATAATTCCCGACCTACGCCAAGAAAAGAGTGTTTGGTTGATATTCTACAGTTGGTCTCTTAAATCCGTTTACATCCCGAAAGAGCTGGTTAAACGATCTTTGTCTAGATCCCAACCACTAACATCGTGTTAAACTTTTTAGAGCCTTTCCTAACACTTTAGACACATTACGCTAAAAGAAAAAATAGTATAGTTTCAAATAAAATACGTAAGTTTTGCATTTCGCGATCAGAATATTCTTATCATTAGCGATGTGTTAGTTACAGATATAGATACAAAATTGATACGTAACGATTAATATCAATAAATAATATTATGAAACTGACATTGACTCCTTCATACATAATCGTTATCTAAACATTTCCTACGAAACTATTAAAGTTTTTATCTGCGAATAGTATTGAGATACGAGTTACATAATGAATGGTACAATGACCGATAGAAATCGTAGGGCGCAGTTTGCCTTGTGCCGTTCAATACACCTTAACTGCATTATAATGTCGATGCAAATTGTTTATAAATACTGAATTAAGTGGAATTTCAAATGAGCCGTACTTAGACTTAACTCAATATAGTAATTGATTGATGGTTTGTGTACTTATAGGTTAATGGTTGTTTGTGTGATAATAATTTATTTGAACGGTTATAAATAATTCAAATGGAATTTTAATATGTGATTCTGTGGTAGGTACATTAAATTATCTTATAAGTTGAGTTTTTCTTCACCTTTTAATAACCTTTTAGTAATTTTATTAAAAATAAGAACAGCGTTATAAAATTATGTATTTTAAAAATAAATATTATAGAATTTAATAACCATGACTATAAATAATGGCTTACAGACATAGGATGACGTTTTTATTATTATGAATTTAAATAAATCGTAAATAATACGATAATAACTAGAACACTTAAAAATAATATAAACCAAAGCAGTGGATTAAAAATGCGAAAAGTAACTCTACCGTTAATATTTTATCATTTACCTCTCGGCTACATAAAAGCTTTTAACGTAATCTTATTTTAACCATTCTTAACAAATGTTATTCACAGATATTATCACAAACCCGCTAAAAGAAACGAGATCGTAATAAAGTTAATTTATTCAAATATTCATATGAATTCAATAAGTTTTGTATAATATAAGCTAATAAAAATATTACTTGTATTAAGACCGGATGCTTTCGAGATAATTAGGGCAACATTTGTACGTGGTTAGATTAGCGGCAACTCACAATGAAATAATCATAATTTCAACGAAATCCGATTTCGTGAATTGAATGTTGTTCGTTCATTATTTCGCACGATAATTAGTTCGTAACTTCATTTATTAAAATAGTTTTTGATACGATTACGATATACGTTAACGTACGTAGTATAGAGTCGTAGAATTGGTCTTCATAATTATAGTGGTTACTATTATTAGTAAATTTTTATTTCAATTATTTTTAGGTTATGGTTATTATTAGGTTATTATTATTAATTATGTTAGGTTTTATTATACGAGTTCTTTTTTTACAATATGTCATGCATGCAGTTGAATAGGACTTTCGTAAGTATATACGTTAGTGTTTCACGCACGTTGTATTACGCAAGGCATTGTAGGTTTGCCTTGACGAGGCCATTATCCTCTGCTTATACTACGTTTTAATACGGTACTTATGAATGATGCATATAAACCAATTAAAAACATCTTTAAGATATTATCGGCATAATATAGTTAACTCTAAAATAATAACTAAGGTTAAAGTACCAACAATTTTCAATTTAACATGAAACATGTACTATCTACTTACTGGCATGTTAAATTTAATTAAAATTAAAATATGGCGACTTTAATATAAACATTCGCAACAAATATTTCATCGAAATCCGTATTTAATAAATCTACGAATTCACATTAATCAGCACAACAATTTGGTAATCAATATTTAGGCTTTAATACCATGATTATCATATTATTTACTTATACATATACATTTTCGCATTCCCACACGCTAAAAAGGAGCTACTAATAAATTACGAAAGGTGTAACAAGATTCCATGTCATAAATATTACGTTAAATGGTACATTAGAAATTAAGCTAAATTTTCTTGCGACTTCTCGTAGCGTGCGACTCATATTTCTGTAGCAAATTATGCAACGTATTTGGCCATAATTATTTCACTTATTTACACACATTTTCGACGTTCAATAACTATTTGTTCAGTTGCTACAAAAATATGCAGAATTTATCGATGCAGACGTCACTCATCCTTGTTTACTGTTTGCTCTTCATGATAAAATTTGTTTAATATTTACTTTTCAAAATTTATATATTAAAATCCATCATGGCGATTTCAATACAACAAAACATTGATATAATATTGTTCGTAATTATTATGACAGTCGATTATATTAATACACAACCCTTTTTTATTGATTCGCTTTTTTGTTTTATTAGTCTTTAAAATTAAAATCTTCATTATGGGTGGAAAAATTATTATTCTGGATCTTTCTAATCCTAGACAATTTAAAATGAAATCAATAATATTATCAATGCATTTTTATTATACGCTTAACATAATTCATTTTGTTAGTGTAGTGTCACAGAAACGAACGATAACATTATTACCATCTATCAATTTTATACTGATATAAAGATTACATATATTTTCTTGAGCATAATCAGAAATACGATTATATTAGTATGTTGTTTGTTGTTTTTACAAAAATGCACAAAAGGAAAAACACACATTTAGATAAGTGTGTACACTGTACATGATATCAATACGTAATACTTTAGGTGTAATGGGTTACGGATAAACATAGAAAAATCTATTCTTGATTTAAGACGCGGTGGTAGATTTCCTACTTTAAAAAAACAAATCAAGGGAAAACTGTACTTAACTTTTTTAAAATTTTAATTTATTAGTTTTACTACACAATTTAATCTACACCTTTTCGACAGTACTATCTAAAATTACGACAGTATTTTTTAAATATAATATACTTTAACAAATAAATTTATAAATGCGCGTCATGTTTAAATTTTGCTTTAGTTAATAATGGAATTACGCGGCAGACTCGCTTGGACGGATTTTAATTAACATTCGTTTTAAACAGACTTGCGAATTCGCGACACGAAAGCTCCCGTGATCTGATAAAAATTTCAATTTTTTATTTCGTTTTTATTATTAATTACGTAATAAGTTTTAACACTTTCATTCCAAATAATTTATTGCAGCTCATGGAATGGGAAATTGTCTCATAGAAAAAGTATCTTCCAAGAATATTCCTATATAATGTTTGTTTATTATTATGAACCTGCACTAACAATAAACAATGACAAAGTTCACTCATATCGCGGCGTTAAAACGACAACATAGATAACTCAACTTACATAACCAATCAGTACATGATGTGAAGTAATAAATATCTTCAGAAGTTTATCTGCAACAGTCTTGTACTGCAATTATAGAAATTCATAAAGATGTTTATGAGCAACTTTGCAAAATATCGCTCGATAAGGCATCGTTGACATAAACTTAGTGCAGGGTTATCGGGTGGCATACGGTCGCTTAGCATATCGCGTATGATAAGTGTTATCAGTTATTTTTGTATCGAATGTAATTCATAGTATGCATACGCAAGTTTGTTGGAAACTGTTACATTATATTGATGACATAGGTGAAGTTTAGATGAACATTTTAAAGTTAGCCAGCATTGATTTATTAAGTGGTTGAATGCATTTTTCATAGATCAAGTTTACTGGTTTTAAACTACAACAACATACCTTGGATATTCGTCATAATACAATTATCATATCTTAATTCTTCCTGAATACATAATAACTCACCAACAAACACCATTTGAATACCTATACAAGTCATGGAAAACAAAAGGTTATATTATGTTATTTATAGAACATTTAAATCAATTAATCCCAACACGACACGATATAGGAAAAGCGTAAGATTTGCATACATTAAACTAGACAAGGTTGAATTTATTTAT
This sequence comes from Eurema mandarina, assembly GCA_018238005.1. NCBI lineage: Eukaryota > Metazoa > Arthropoda > Insecta > Lepidoptera > Pieridae > Eurema > Eurema mandarina. The sequence continues at coordinate 29,588 of DWAJ01000279.1, forward strand.
GTCATATTTTATGCTTCCGTTTGATTTAAAGACTGGTATTATTATTAGTACAACCTTCGTGTAGTATTATAGTTCCTTTATAGCTATTTATACTCACTATTAGACTACTACTAAGGATATTGAAAAAAAATCATCTCAGTAAAATATTTTTACCCGCTACTAAAACGTGTTTTGTATAACCGTAGTGCTTTACGTCCGTATAGTGTTTGCAAAATCAAATGTCTGTTAGACCGTGCGTCTAGTTTGCACCGGCTACCCTTACATGCAGGCACTATATCGCCATGAAACCTCAAAGCATGCTACTAAAAACGGGCATACACCACAAAGTACGTTACCACACGTTCAAAGTTAACGATAATAGCAATTTCAGTCGAGCTGAAGTGGAAAGAATTTCCATTTTGAAATAATATTTTTGTTTCCCCAGCCGGCTCGGTATGTTTCTGCATGCTGTGTACACAGTTTTATTTGCAAGCAAAAGACGATAATTACAGCCTGTATTCGCAATGTCGCTTTGGTTGTTATTATTTCGTCTATATAGGATTCCATTAAAAATAATTTACGCGTATTCGTTGAGGTTTATAACAAAATGAGTTGTAAATTGTATTGAAGTTTGCTAAGGTTTTAAGGGAAATATTCTTTCGCACTCAATTTCAATACGAAATGATTCATAGTCAATTTTGACTATGTATTATGATGTATCTACTAAAAACACGAGGTGATGAACACATCTGGTGATCCAATATAAATTCAATCGTGAACGGCTTACAATATTAATATAGTCTGGTTACATTTCATTATCTTCGCCACCACTTCTAGACGTATTGGCGTTCCAGCCCGATCAAGTTTCTGATATCGAAGCAATTAATCCAATACAGGGATTCATTGTTTACTCAGCCGCAAGGGATTAGATTAGACTTGAAGAGATACTCTCGAAGAAGATCCAACTTTCAATACTGTTTGTAAATAAGTTTTAAAGATTCAGATTCTGTACTGAAATGTTCTAGAGAATTTTGACTATTGTTTTTAAGAGCGATTAAGATAATTTTTAGGTCCATTATATGTTTATAATAATACTTGGTACTATTATAAACCTATTGTATAACGGTTTTTTAGATATCGCACATCTAGTTCTATAAAGTCATAAATGTCTATCTAAATTTTTCACTAGAGCGTATCAAATTTTTTTTTCTCATAACTTTGCACTGAATACTATAATGACAGTGACGCTCTCTAATTAAAAAAGATTTTTTTAAGCACTCAATGCATTCATATAAAAGGGAAGTTTTGACAGTGTTAACTCAATTTTGGACTTTTAGACATTTATGACTTTTAAGAACTAGATGTGGGATATATAGAGTAATAAAACACCATTTATGTTATAAATTTCTTATTTATTCAGCTGTTTGTAGCACGTGTTTGACCACGTGAATTTACCGACAAATATAAATAACACGACGATAAGGATTTTAAATTAAAGTATTTTTACACATAGTACATTCGTTACTATAAGTTTTCTTCCTTTTTAAGTAAAAACATATTTTAATATAGCAACCCGAAACTTTTATTTTATACATTTAAAGGATAATATAGGATTAATTATGAAATACAGTGAATAGTTCTCACAGACACCTAATTTGCCAACCAAAATTAATATTAGTGTGTTGCTATTTGTCAAATTGTTAGATTAATTATCAGAATAATTAATGGTCGTTTCCATTGCACAAATATAATATTTGTTTGTTGAATAATCTACTTAATTATTTTTTATTCTGAAATATTTTCAAATACGTCATATTATGTCTACATATTGATAACACCACCGCCACCTAAGAGTATTTAAGATTAAGTAAGGCTGTTCTTGGTGTGGTTATATGTTATACTTGTACAATTTTGTACTCAGAATAAGCTTAAAGCAAGAATGTTAGTAAGTCTAGTTAGCACATTAGCACGCACTACGTTGCCTAAGTCTAAAAAAATAGCAAAAGCGTCAATTAATCTCATTAGCAGTACTAATTGGCAACGATTCTGATTTCAGCATTACGCAAGCCAATAGGTACACTATACAACGCTTTGTACCAACAATGTTGTTTATTTAAACTATTTTAAAGTAAAATATTAAACATCGCTTATTTACCCATTGCTCATGAGTAAGCACTCCTTGACCTACATCAATCAGTTTATTTGTATATGATTTTATGCTTGGACAAAGGAGTTATTTTAAAGCAATAAATTATTGATCAAGTACGACATACTTGATTAATTTATCTCCGATATAGCGATGTTGGTATGAACATTTATTCAAATTAGTACGTTAAAGGTCATGAAATTTCTCACAATATATTTATGAACAAGTTACAGAGCGTAAAACGAGTAGCCATTATCTAGTGGCACTAATGACATTACTTCAATGGGTAGTAACAGACATAACAATACAGCTAACGATAAAACCAAGTTAGGATAAGTAGTTTTCCATGTATGAAGCACCCGTCTCGACGGTGGCTAAGCTAACATCTTTCCTTTGTACAAATTCTTTTTGGTACTTCAATTCCATGTTGAAATCAGTTTGTTTTCAATATTTTTGTTCTTCTTTCTTATTCGACGTAGTGTTATTTAATGAATTGTCACATCCAAATGCTGACAATTTTTTGTTGCAATTGTTGAGACGTCACAAATTGCACTGACATTTTCTTGTCGTTTCTGTTTTAATAAGAGTAGTAACGTTTCTTATTATCAGAATAATGGTTTGCGGATAGATATTAGATAGTCGTTACGTCTGCCAAGATTCATAGAATAAAACACGTGTATTGCTTGTTAATATTTAAAGTGTAATTATATACGGTATATCAAAGATTTTTCCATGAAGTGTTATTAAAAAACAAGAGTGTTTCAGTCGGCATTTGACGCGAACCTCATCAAAATCCCATCGTAGTCCGCCCACTCGCGTCGCGTTTAGGAATTTTTACACTCGTTTGAATGTAAATTCTTTTACATTTTCGTCGTAAAGTGATGAGATAGTTCGTTCTGCACTTCATTTTCCCCTAGAGGTATACATTTCGCTATTTCTCAAGCAATAAAACGACATGATTCCGTCTCTACTTAAGCAGGTAGGTATTCTGTTGAGAATTTTCATACAATTTCAACACGTAGGTAGGTAGGGATTATGTGTCGCGAAAAGGTTTGGTTAAATTAAAACGGTTAAACTTCTTACAATGTTGTGAGGTTCGGCGATGTGCCAAAAGTGGAATTTTCGTGCCTGATTATAATTCGAGCGAGAAAATATCTCAATTATGAAATGTGGAATTTACGCGTAATATTCGCGTGTTATATTGTTATTTAAGTAAATATTGTAAATGTTTATAGATAAAAGGCATGTAAGGGTGTGAAAATTTTGACAAAATGAACACGTTAAATACAAATTGAAATCCAGAGTTAAGATGGTATATCGACTATGTGGAGCCGCCACGTTGCTACAGTAATAAATGTTTGAAATTTACATAATCCACAATCCTTTGACAGTCGAATACTGATGAGGTGCGGACAAGTTACAAGCAAGAGTGATGGCTACGATTGTATAAATCGCAGTATATTTAGCAAGGCGATTGTTCACAACAATGTTCGACTGTATGAGTAGTACATTATCAATTAATAACTCCCTTTAACTATAAACAATATTACTAATAGTAAATGCGTTTTTCGTTATAAAAAGCATTAGCATGAAGCTCTCAGACAATAGCAAACATGAAACAGAACGCAACCGTCAGAATAAATGTATCGAGCATCGCAAATACCATCCACTCGCAGACTTATTGTTTGGAATGGCGCTAGTGAAAAATTGCTTTTGTACGCTGTCCTGCTCATACCAAAAATCTCGAAACGTCTGCAATATGCTTAAAGCGATCTTCAACATTTATTGCCGATACAGTCTCTTCCTTCTTTGCACAACTGCACACTCTGAACCCTAGTACATTTCACCAATATCTATCGCATTCGATATCTGGTTGCGGCTAATTGGATTTGTGGCTAGGTTTCTCATTTTACATGGCCTTTGCGTTCTCTGCAGAGGGTTCTTTGTATTTAATTTTTATTTGTGCGCTACTTACGCCGGCTGTCGACGACTCGAGTATAATAGGAAACTTTCATTTGCCTAATTAAAAATAAGCCAAGCAGGGGAACGATCCGGATTTATTAAAGTTATTCAACATTAATGCCGGCGAGGTTTTTATATTAAAAGCTTATTTTAAAACAGTCACAGTAAAGATAGCAAAGACAATGGAAAACGAAGGTTGTCTGCGTGGTGACTGGTGAGTAACCAGTTGTTTATTTTGAGCAAACAAAAGGCATAAAGACCGGCAAATAATTTGAAGCACGTATAAAGATTTATGAATTAGTCTTGCTTTTTATTTAGCGATGGTTTATTAAATTTTTGATCTTCTAGACATCTTAATTGAATTGGAACGCTATGTAAACATTAATCGAATAACTATGCTCAAGGAATGCCAACGTTATTATAATTGAATTCTATTGTGAATTTTTAAATTAATTTTATTTTTAATCGCATGAGAATAAAACACTTCAATGAGAAATTCAAGCGTCAAAAACATAAAGATACCTAGTATGGAAATTCTCATAGTAATACCATTTCACCGGCTGCCAAGTTTCTTTAACGCAAGTAAATTTAAGTAGACTTAATTATAGGAAGTACAACCCGACTGTCGTTTAGCAGAGTGATCATGTTAACTGGCTGTTGAACGACCTAAATGGTCTTTCATTAATACTTGGACAGCTAACAACTATAGTAACACAAAGTAGGGATCGTCTGTGTATTTATTTAACAGCCACGGATCAGTCGCATAATGTAAAGGCGACGATTGCGAGACGAATCGTGATCGGATTGAGTAAATAAATAGTGTTCTTTAAATTACTCATCAATCTCGCAATATCGTTCGTATAAACACAGTAAATTGTGCAACTTTGTGGCAGTCTTAGCGGGTCGTTGCCCGCGACCTGTAACCTCACTAAACTTTCCTGAACGCGACACTTAACAATTTAATTGTCTCTCATTAGTCCTGAGGCACCATTCGCACCCTTTTAATTAATGCACTTTAAAATGCACGAAGATCGTATATCCGTATTTTGCAACATGGAATATGGATATATCAATCACGGTCCCCGTTCCTAGACGAATCAATCATACGCGTCCTTTGCAGCCCGCTTCTATTAAATCGTTATTTATCACAAAACAACGACATTTACGTTTAACAACCATGTTGCCAGTCAAAATACAATCTAATTGATTCAAATGTCAATCGAATGAAATAGCAAGGCAGTGTTCATTTTAAACTTGGGAAGTTATCAAACGATTGCTATGCCGGATGGCTACCCCCGCTCCGTCTCTTGGCAAAGTGCAGTGTTCTACACGGCAAATCATATTGAGTTTGTTTGCGTAGGTCATTGCACTTGCTGGTACGTTTTATGTGTTCCTGGTGTCACGACGTCATTCTATTAATAGTATAATAGGAATGCTAACATCGAAGCACACTGGAATTCACAACGTGCTTGCAAATTATACATCCTGCATTACACATCTAGTTTAGTCTACTCGTACATGACGTTGCCTATCAGACGTATGCATGTAACACATGTTTAACACAACAAAATCATCCGCGTCGACTAACAATGGGCACGCGATGAGCTAGCGATACATTGCGTAAATGAAATATCTGAGGGTGTAACACTTCATAATATGTTTAATTAAGTTTGGAGTGCAGCAGTAACTCGTTAAACTTTCATTATTATTCGCGTTCACAAATTGTTCGTACGTGAACAAATTTTGCTTCACAATCGATCTCTGGCGCTCGTGAGCTATTGTTTGACTTCGACTCCGAATTCAGCGTAATTGCCTTTCAGCCTTTCATTATTCAACTTTATGCAGTCATTTACTTGGGTTATTACGAAGGGAGAGTTACTGCGGTAAGTGTCGTGGGTGGATGCATTAATCGTAATATGTAAATGTGGGGATATGAAATATTGAAATTGCAAACGTGGTTTTCCTACGAGCTCTAAACGCAAACAGCGGGCATGAATCCAGCTTTACATTGTTTTCTATTGCGTTACCATTATATGGTCGCTAACCGCACTTTTGTTTCAGTTGCCTTTGAGCTTTACGTCTGAACTATAAATACTTATAATGTTTTAAGATTTCTCGTCTAAGAATGACGTCGGTTAACGATATTAAAATAAACAACAATTTACTTAAGTGTTGCAAAATGGATAACAAGACAGTTTTCTACAATTATATTAATTATACAAAGCTACGTTTTCGCCATTATTAGATATTATAGCAGTGTTGCGGTTATTATGTAGACTTCAACACCGTGACATTATATACTTACTGACTGATTACGTTTAAGAGCGAGTGAGTTTTTCCTGGGTTACTAATGGATTTTAAGGAGTGTCGCCAATACTGTTATTGTCTGTATAATTCAGACAATGTAGCTAACCCGTTAATGAATTTATATTAAGCTTATATTTGTTTGATGCAGATCGAGGACGAGGGTAACCACGGCAACGACGACACCAGGCTCTTCATCCTGTCCACGCTGGCCGGTCAGCACAAACCGAGGGTCTCGTGCGCTTTGTGCAAGGAGACCCTTCACGTATTCGACCGGTACCCTCTGGTCGACGGCACGTTCTTCCTCAGTCCTCGCCAACACACCAGCAGCGCTGTCGAGGTAATCACTTTATTATTTTTAAATATGTAGGTTTAGTAGAAAAAAACGCTGAAGTGACACAATTGAATTGACGTCTGTTTGCCCTAGAACAAGCTAGAGAAATCTATTCTCTGTCGAATTTAACACGGTCTTAGCGGAGCCATAAAGTTTAATGAATGTTTGTTTTAAACGCTTTATTATTTGTTTCAAACGTATCCATATCAACGATACAGTCGTAATTAAACATGGGGTGTAACAAAACACGTTTTAAATTGGCGAGGATTGCAGAAAAGTAAATTTCTCAAGTTAAATAAGATGTGGCAAAGTTTGTTCAAGTCTACAATATAGCGTCCCCTGTCGCAATTCAAGCGACAAACTTCTCGACTCGGCGTTGTTTATTCAGCGAATTACAAGAACGTGAGCTCACGGATACTTGTGTTTGTTTGGCGATAGAATTAGTATTCCCCCTCATCCATTCGGACTAACCCTAGCAGGTGACATATTTCAATGGCTTATCCTTCATATTCTAGCGCATTTGTAAGCGCTTTTATTTTATGCTTATAAATGGAAACCTAGGTACCTAGGAGTATTTTTATTCCGTTGAAGTAATAAGTTTCTGTTTGTCACATACAAAATCTATTATAACAACAAAAAAATTATTAATTTGAATCTTATTCAACGAAGTTAGTTACGTCTATCATAGGGTTCATAAAGTCTTAAGCTTTCTATCAATACGTAGGTTAGAAGGGCAATAATTAATTAGCTACGCTGTTCACTTAGTTAAAATGATAGGTACATGTTCGTAATATAAATGTTAATTAATTTTGCTTTCACTAAACCGTTAATGTTTTAGTAACGATAGGAAATTTCAGGTTGAGCTTACAACTATAGATTTCATGTTATAATAAAAGTCAATGGCAAATATATCTTTATTGAACGAAGCAATGTAGTTACACTTAAATCGTCACGATATAACAAAACAATCATTCGCCAGCGTTTCGGAGGACAATTAAGAAAATCTGGTGTGTTCTCTTTTAATATAAATAGGTAATTATATTAATACATAAAAGTGGTCACCGCCCTGCGAGCATTAAGCAACAATATTTCAAGGATTTTTGTCTTCCATATATTGTTTAATAAATGAGCTTATTAATGTTATCCGATTGTATCAAAGCTCTCTAGGTTTAATAATAAAACATAACATGTAATCGCATACAATTTGTCAACAGGTAAAAGTGGAAGGTCGCACACAGTACCTAACGTGCGTATGCATGGGGTGCCTGGAACGGTGCGACCCCGAACGTACCATCCGCTGCCGGTTCTGCGGACAGAAGTGGGACGGCTCCTCTCTCGTACTGGGCACCATGTACTCCTACGACATCTTTATGGCCACCCCGTGTTGTGCTGAACGATTGAAGGTGAGCTCTTGGGTTTGATACTACTTTGTTAATAGTAACAAGCAGAATAGTCATAATTAAAAGAGCCTCGTGCTAGCTGGAATCATTGAAACAAAAAGTTTTTGGCTACAAAAATTCATAAATTATTTTGTTGTTTCCCAGTGCAACAACTGCTACAAGCCGCTGCTCCACCCGCACCAGCGGCTGAACTACTCGGACTACTCGCACCCGGTGACGTGCCCGCACTGCCGCGTCGTGGACACTCACTTCGTGAAGCCGCTCACCTACTGCTTCACGAAACGGGCGTACCCGCTGTTCCAGCAGTGGCCATAACAATCGGCGGTGCCGGGGCCTCCCCCCGGCACCCCGGACCCCTGGGGC
>DWAJ01000280.1:0-38027 GCA_018238005.1 Eurema mandarina
CTGGGCTAATGAGTCTTAACATCTTATGACTCAAAGTGGGGAGCGTCAATGTAGTGCACCCCTGCCCGGAGCAAAGTTCTGGGTAGCACTACATTGGTTATGGGCTGGCGTTTCTCTTACCATCAGGAGGGCGTCCAGCTCGTCTCCCCACTTCATAGAATAAAAAAAATGTAACCTATTTGAATAAAGATATTAATAATGTACTAAGATTTAACAGATTTCAATATTTCAATATATTTTAAATCTTACCAATCTATTCAAATTCTGAATCATTTAAGATCCATTCATACTGGCTAAGTTCTTCCAAATCCATTTCTTACGAAAGTAAACAGTGTTACAAAGCAAAAAACCGTGACGTGAAACGATAGTGTAAGAAAAAGTAAATTACCCAATCATTGTTGAACCGAGCATAAAACTGTCCTTTACAAAAACACAACACCTAATTAATGATCCATTTCAATCATTGCAGTTTTTGGGACGTCTCAATTATTGAACTGCTAATGAAATTTATCTTAAAAGACCTAATAATTCTTAAACAATTTTTCCTCATCAAAATATCTAAATAAAAGCTGATATTTTTCCTAGAAAATAAAAGCGTATATTTAACATATCAAAACAAATGTTATCCTAATTATAACTTATAATTAAGTATACCGCTTTACAGTGATTAAGTTTCATAGTACAGTGATGTGATGAACATTTTTATAATAGTAATATTTTATATTAGCTAAAAGTATTTACCCAAAACGTCATAACTCTTATTTGAACATTTAATACAAGGCTTATCTCTCGTAGTAATACGCCCCGCATGATAAATCCGATGGTTATAAAAATAAAACATGTAGGTATCAAATAAAAAGACAAGGAATTCCAAGTTTTAATAGCAATTTAGTGGCAATCCACTTAATAATATGGGAAAAACAAATAATAAAATGATTGTGTCATGAGATGTTACAGCTACAATTGTTAAATTATAATTTTTGTTTAACCATTTAAAAAGAATGTGCTAGACGAGAAAATCTTTGAATGAAAAGGAACATTTTTGATAGAACTATAAACTTCATAGAAACAGTACGATCTACTTTTAATAAGGCAAATTTATAATGCGAAATCTCTCTAACCGTTTTATGGAATATGATTACTATCAAAGCGTTGTAGCGTGCCCTATCCCTACTGGAACACTATCTAGTAAGAGATTTCAAGCGATTTTAATTTAGTATTATTATATAAATTTTGATGCCTCAATTCTGAAACTAAGGCCTAACGTTTGATTCCAGATCTCCTCTACGAGAATTACATCCCGAACGACCCTCAGAAGCAAGACAGTATATTACGCAAGCTATCCGACTACTGTGGCAAGTCTATGTATAATTTCACCACGGAAGACGAGGAACCACCGTACAAGTGGGACTTTTACCATTCCTTTTTCTTCTCTTACACCGTTGTTAGTACTATTGGTAAGATGTTGTTATTTTAAAGGTTTAGTTTCGTTAAAGTTGTTATTGATTGGTAGTGATCATTCTAACGCATTACTAGGATGTCTTACTGTATTATTTATAAGTTATTTTATCAGACAACTATTATATTTAATTTTATCGGGTAACTGTACATGTGATTCTACTGTAATACGTTCAAACTCTAAATGAGACAAAAGACATGGTTTTGAATAAAAATTTGCACTCAATATATAGCTATAGGTATCAGGAAAAGAGACAAAGGTACCATTGTGTACATTAAACTCAAAAGTTCCCACATATAATTTATTCAAGTGGGTAGCCCACTATATAAATCCACAATAAACTATAATTATATACGAGAACATTTTTTGATTTCTCATGGTTTAAAAGTTACTTATCATTTCAAATAATGATCATAACAGAATCACGTTCAGGTTTCGATCGGTCTCAAGGTTTTTGACTTGGGAAGTATCATAGGAATATCGAGTGGCAAGGCGGTTTGCGACATTTGTTATTCAGTTAGCGAATACCCGTTAAACATCTCAGCACGAATCTTTTACCAATGCGATGCATCGGTTCGACGAATGACATGAACCTCCAATATGAAGTAAAAATCAACTTTGTAATTGTTATCATACTATGTTGTACGTAGCGACCAAGGTTATATTATGTTAGATGTAGAGACCAGAGCAGTTCCGGTTATTTAGATTATAAGGCATTCACAGAAAATTTATATTATCCATTAATATTTACCTAGTCAAGTACGAGTATATTTGGCTATGTTATTAGTCTTGATAGTAACCTGCGTGAATGATCTAGGGTTATCTTTAGAGGCACTTTTATACTTCACTATATACAATGGATGTTTTCTTCCGTTGAATCAAAGGGAGGATCCTCGACCAGTCAAACAACTAATTCGCCAGCTGCTAGTTTCCAATGGTTGGATGTCAAGAAGTTGTGTATAGTCTCGAATTAATATCACAATTACAAACATTTAAACTGAAGCTGAATTTTTAAACGACTAATTCCTCAATTAATGAATAATAATACAAATTTATGCTCATGTGACTCAATTAACAGTCACATAAACATAATTTCAACGTCCAACTTATTAATTAGATGTGTTGACTGTTGAGTATCCACTAATTAAAAGTTGGCCCTGATCTTGTAATTGAAATAGGTTATAACGTCAAACCATTAGACCTTTATTGACTGATTTCCACCACCTCAAGTGTTACGCTTTGTCAAAAACGTCTCGTCTAAGATGTCATTGCCTTATTTTTATTCAAATGCTCACATTACATTTGTAAAAAGCAATGGGTGGAGGTGATCGCTTAGATCGTGTATTGATGAATATATTGACCAGAATTTTTCTTCAAACGTCAATTTTTTCCTTGCCTGTTCCCTAAAAATATCTCTGAGTACATTGTCGTCCAATTTCTTTCAGGATATGGTAACCTGGCGCCCACGACCCACCTTTCAAGAATACTGATGATATTTTATGGATTATTTGGTATTCCCATCAACGGTATCTTACTTGCCAATCTTGGTGAATATTTTGGACTACAGGTAAGAACGATCACCAAAAACAGTTGTACAAATCATTTCTTTAACCAAAATCATATGCCATCAATATGTAATTATCAATACTAGATATACTAATTTTGCAATTTCTATAATAATAACTGTTAACTTTGCAATAATTATGATTCAATAATGTTTCAAAACGAACCAAGGAACTATTTAAAATAATAGACCAATGTAATAAACGGTATAATTATTGTCCTTAGCATAAATTATTTGTTAAATAAGTCAATAATTTTAAAACGATTTATCCTTTATAATCTGCATCTGTTTACTAGAAAACAAGGCAATTCTTATAATATTATTTATGCAAAATTTTAAAAAGATTTTCGCCACTTTAAATAACCCACCTTAAATAACTGGTATAAAATCATACCAAACAAAATGTGATTTATTATTAATAAAAATAACCATATACATTGACGATTTTCCAGCTGATCTATGTGTACCGCAAGTACAAAAGACGCAATGAAAAGCGTGCGGACAAACTCGGCTATTTCTACAACAACCTCGGCATGTTGGGCCAAATATTCCTGTACTTGGTACCAGGGTTCTTGTTCTTCATATTTCTGCCAGCTTGTATATTTGTGGTGTTTGAGGGCTGGGACTTCGTGGCCGGTGTATATTATGCCTTCGTTACATTAACTACTATAGGATTCGGTGATTTGGTTGCTGGTAAGTTGAAATGGTTTAATTTCATTTTTTAAACTAAGAATAATTTTCGCATAAAATTCAATAAATAGAGTATTAGGATTTTTTAATGTTGGCTTCAGCCTTAGAGAAATTATTGTTACTGACCCAGATAAATCATTTGTTATTTATTAATCTCATTTCTCATGTTATCAATAGCTTAGTTATTTAAATTCACGCAAATTATTTTGATACTTTCGTTATGTACGCCTAACTAAACTTCTAGTACTCACTCCTAAATTCACCTTTTCAGGTACCATCAACAACGGCTTCAAATATGGCTATTTTCTGACTTATCAAATATTTCTCATCATTTGGATCACATTCGGTCTCGGATACATAGTCATGTTACTTGGTTTCATTACCAGTGGAATGAGATCTGAACGGGTCCATCGATTAGAACAAAAATTTGCGTGTCAACTAAAAACGACACAAAACAAAATCCTACAAGGATTTACAAGAGACATAGCGACAATAAGGAAGATAATAAATGAAGCTAATTTAATAAAATTGAAGGCAAGTGAGATTTTAAGCCAAAATGTTGTGTTATTATGTAAATTAAATTATGAGGTCTTTTCCTGCGAAATATTGACACTTTTGCAATTACAAATAACTTACTTTTGTTATTACATAATCGATATATTGCATAGTTAATTTAATTTCATTTTTATTTACAGCCTGTTTATGTTGAAGCAAAGCCCCACATACACCGAAGCGTAAGCTGTCCCATTTTAACTTACGATGTTGAACCGAGAGGACCTATCGCCAAACGGAAAAGAGCTAATTCAGAAAATATTTACCTATCCGCCAAAGACATGCTTAGAATACAATCAGATACAGATCTCCTTGGAATAGACAAAGAGAGGACATTCACAGCTTCTGCTATTGTGAAACCAGCTGAACTTTTAGCTCGAGTAGTTAATGTTCTAGGAGGATTTCAACCACAAGCTAACAGAGGCATTAATATTTTTGACGATGACCAGATATTGGCAAGCGAAAAGCCCCCGCCTCTCTTCAGTATAGGTAATGAAATTTTAACACCAAGACAAAGGGCACTTAGTGTTGCTGTACCGAATTACAGAAAGGAATCTGTGTCAAAATTCAATCACGACTACACGTGGACGAATGGCGACAACGCAGAAAAGTTTAGGAAGGAAGCGAATATTCGTAGTGGAAAGTTATCTTTACCGACAGCAATACAGCCTGCGGAAGATATGCAACCTAAAAGCTTATTCGCAAGAATATTTAGAAAACCAAGCTCCGGTGAAAGCCCTGCTGAATATATCAAAAATACTATGAAAGGTAGAATCAGCGCCGCACAAATATCAACCGATAGCTCTAAAGATAGGAGTAAGCCGTCTAATATATTTCCCCTTGCTTATGGTGTTAGTGATGAAGAGAGGAGTGACCTAGAAAATTATACAGAAAAGACGAAACACGGCAGGCACAGCATTTTCCCTACATTCGATTTCTCAGAGGATGAAGATAAAGCAACTATGACGTCATATCAACAAAAGCCTAAAAGACATAGTATATTCCCGACCTTCAAATTCAATGAAGACGAATACGAAGAGGCCAACCGTTATAAAGAGAAAACGAAACGTGGGAGACATAGCATTTTTCCTACTTTTGATTTCAGTGAGCACACTAGTAATGATGAAGATACAATGGATGAGGACGAATTGGAGAGTTATAAAAACCGTACACGCAAAGGTCGAACCAGCTTGTTTCCAACATTTGGCAAGTCTAAGAAGAACGACGATGAAAATTTGCCAGAAAGCTCTGATGAATTAGTGAATTATAAAGAAAAAACAAAACACGGACGCAGCAGTCTATTTCCTACCTTTGGCAAAAGCCGTAAGATTAGCTCACCCGAGGAAAGTACGAGTGATTTAGAACAAAGTATTAGACAATACCAAAATCAAACTAAACGAGGGCGTAGCAGCTGCTTCGCGGGTGAAGCTTCAAGTTACAACGATAATCAATTCGCCAGTGATTTAGATAATTATAGAAATAAAACAAAAAGAGGTCGTCCAAGTTTGTTCGACCCTGACGTTAATATTTCGACACTGCCAGAAAACGAACAAGTCGAAGTATTAGAAAACACAAGTGTTGCGGATTTATTACGTGCACTGGCTGTCTTAGAGACAGCAAATGCGCAAAGTACTATACCAGACATGAACAGACGTCGTGGGTCACTTCGACCTGATAATAGTCATCCATCGCTTCCATCTAGAGACTTTGAAGAGCAATTGGGTCCACGACGCAGACGAGTAAGTGCAAGGCTTGCTGCGCCTCAATTTACTCCAACATTAGCGACTGTGGTAGCTGGGGCTGAATTACAAATAACTGCAGCAACTCAAAGAGAAAACAGGATGACTATGATAACGCAACCACCACCTCCTTATACAGAAACTGAGGATTACCAACCGAGAGCTAGGAGATACTCACCAGCTCCAAGTGACTCGAGGTCAGGGCCGGTTCCAAGAATGTACTCACGAAGTCGTAAAGAAAGTCAAGAAGAATCATCAAGACGTGGCAGTTTAACGGACATTGTCATTGATAGTAATAAGGATAAAACGTAGTGCTTTTTAGAACAAAGTAATTAACTATAATGTTAAGTATTTATTCTAAATTTAATGCCGTCCATATTTCACCAGTCATTCTTGTTAAGTAGAATCATAGAAATATAAATTTTACCTTATTACTTAGATTTATATTAAAAGAATGCATGCCAGTCAAGAAGAATGCATTTAAATATTGAAAGTAACTTTCTTACAATATAAATGTAATATTATTAACCTATGTTTGTTATGATTAAAATTTTAAAAGAACCGTCATAATTAAAATATCTCAAAATGTTTTGACTATTTTGTGAATGATATAATGGAGACTTCGTTCAAACGGAAATATCTCTTATTGAAAATATATCCAATTTACAAAAAATATGAAAGTCAATTTTTAACCAATCACAAAGTTATTTTTAGTAATGATGTAGTACGGTTCGTTCAAAAAAGGCGTTCTTAATTGTTAATATTTATATTGTATTTAAATGGTTCATTAAATTACATTTTAAGTTGAATTGCGCATTGTTATAGTATTCATTATGGCTGTGTTAAGATTCATAGATAGCTTTGATAAGTATACTTACAATTTGCCACTATAAAAATAAGACAGAATATTGCTTTGAAATTTAAAGAATAGCATCTACTTTTGTAAACACGTCTTCCAATAATTAATGTTTAAATCATTCCATTATATTTAAGACATAAAAGGGTGAAAGAAAACAAGAAATTACGTATGTGATATGTTTTATTAGTACCTCTTGATAATTTAAGCCTTATGTACTCGTACTTAAGAATAAAATATTTTATCTAGTCGTTACACTAATATAGTGTACTATAACAATATAAATACATATAGAATGTCCGAGACGTCTCTATGAGCTTGTCAGATTTTTATTTACACATCAATTATTGTAATTCATACAATACTGTTTCAATAACATTGTAAATTATCATTTTAGTCAAATTCAATAATAAAATATTTGCCACGCTACCGTTCTTTTAATTCACCAATACGAAGTAAATTGGTCTCGTTTAGAATGTCGTCAACAAAACTAACTATCGCAATGTCTTACATTAAGTCATGAGTATTGGAACAAACTTAACAATATGGAGATAATACTATGTTTATTTACACCTCTTTAGCTATGTACATCGTCATCTCCTCGCAGTCTGTACAAGGCAGATTTCATTGGAACTCCATACAAAAGATGATCTCTTGTCTGCGATTCTTGTCTTCTCGGTCAAGTGGCTAAGCTGTCTCTCCGAATGTTTTTGTCTAAATGTATGTCGGTGTAAGTCTGGTCGATGTTCCCGTTATCGTCTTTGATGAGGGACTCGAAGATGGATATTAAGTTGTTGATGCCGATGAGGTAGCCGTCCTCGTGGTTGCCGACTTTCCACGCGGAATTATGATCGATATTGATATTATCCGGTACTGGGACGGTTTTGGCGAAGTCTATCATCCAGATGGAAGCCTTCCGTTTGTCGTGCACGAACAGAAGGGAACTGCCGATGAGTTCGTGCGATCTAAAGAATTGGGACTCTAGAAGCGTTGCGCGAATGCTCTTTAGCCTTTCTAAGTATTTTGACTGAAATAGAGAAAAAATAGAATAAGTCATAGTGAATTAATCGTACTTCTTAGTTATTATTTTTCATATTAAGGATATTATATAATTGTAGTTGTTCTGTCCAAAATAATTTTATCTGCCAAATTTTCTCAAGTTTTGATTACAATTTTTTAATACCGTTTGAAGTTATTTTCAATACTCAATAAAATAATCTATATTAAAATAAAATTCCCATTACTTACAAATGCAACAAATTATTGTAAGAAGTTTGTTATTTCAAAAAGTTTCTAGAAGTGAATAATTCAAAAAAGGAACCGATTTAAGTACATCAACACGACTCAGTAGAACAAATCCCAACTCACCACAGTACTAGGAAAGCTGTTCGTAAAATCCTTGAAGGCATCCACAATTTGTTCCCTCGTCTTCGTGGTCTTGAAGTCCTTGGTACTGGTCCCGTCAGCTTTCTTCACGCCGTCTATCCTGAAGCCCAGGGTCGCTGTGGAGCTGATGGTTTCTCGCCATATCATATATCTGGGTTTGGTCACTCCTTTACTCCTGTGTTCGTCTTCTGTTGGGGCTTTTGGGTCTACTTGGATCATCTTTTCGTACATATCCTAAAAAATGAAAAAAAAAATTAACACGGTTATTATGTACCAATTAAATTCAATATAGACATCATATTTACAGATGTCCCTCTCAAAATTAGAAACATTTAACAAGATAATAATAGAATCAACCATTCGTCTCTAAAATTTAAAAAAAATAGAGAGTCCAGCAAAACCTTTACTTTATATCACTTAAGTTAAGAGATTTTCGTATATCTGTGTTGGGACATAACATTATTAGTAACATGTTCGTAAAATATACTCCTTTATAAATGTACTCTGATGGACGAGGCATATACGTCGAGCCGCCGAGCGATAAACTATTCACCAATATTAAATGTTTAATACTGATTTCAATTTTCAAATATCAAAGGAAAGGCTTAATATATTATTTAATATGTATAATCGTCGGATGAGTTAATGTTACAAAACTTTTAAACTACTGTACCGCTTCAAATAATTTTTGTTTGGTTGTATTTGTCCCTAGCCTTATATAAAAGTCAATATAATAACGCAATTTTGTTATTTTATCGTTGTACGTCTGTTCAGCAAATACGTTTAAAAAGGTTAACAATATAATTGATACTATAAATAGACTGTTTATTTTATTATAACAGCTATAAATATTGATTTGACGTAGTTTGTGTTTATTGTAAATAATATTATTAAACTGTTTTGTTGCATGCGTATGTCACATGATTCGAGTTCCATATTCTATCATACTGGTATTAATTACTAGTTAGTAACTAGGTTAAAATTTTAATGAGAGTAACTCAAAATAAGTATCATTATTAACATTAAGCATAAAATCGAGAGGTATATCCAATAATGTTATCATTTTTGAGGTCGCTCTTTAAATATAATATTAAATTTTATAGAAAAACGAATGGTAAAAATATTCAAAGGTAACTTTTAATAAAACTATGCATAAAAATTAAAACTATCAATTCTTAAACGAAAGCTATTGGAATTGAAATGCTCCTGAAATTGGAACAAAACGAAGTAAATATTCATTACTTCGTTTTGTTCCAATTTCAGGAAATAAAGTAATTCAATTTAAGTAAATATTAATTGAAATAAACCCATCTGTATTTATTATTATTACGCTTCCATACCATCATCGATTAAGATGATATTTACAGATATACGAACACACTTTGGATCTTTAAAGAGGACATTAATCCATTAATTTACTTACAACAGATACTAAAGACTTTAAAATAACTATCAAAAAACGAACTGTAGAATAAAATAAATATAACAAAAGGAACATACCTTTCTTAACTTATTCTTTTCCTTGGCTTTCGCCAGCTCTTCCTCCAAATAGGTTCTGACCCCAATCTTGCAGTCCATAACGCACGGACAGTCAAAATCACTTAACAGGTCTTGTAATTGTAAATATACTGGAGATATTTGTTATTAAGGAAAGTTTTATATTCGTTTGATCTAAACAGCTATGAAGCTGTTTAATAATTGATTAAAGCTTTAAAATCGCTTTGTAAATTGATATCCGTACTATTAATATTATAAATGCGAAAGTAACTCTGTCTGTCTGTCTGTCTTTCCATCACACAAAACGAAATTTGGTACACAGATGGACTAGAGCCTGGGGAAGGACACAGACTACTTTTTTTTTAAATCAACCCCCAAAAGGTTGCGCGGGGGGGTTGAAACTTTATACAATTTTACGCTTTCACAGCCAAGCTGCTGAACCGATTGTAACTGGTACACAGATTATCTAGAGTTTTCCTATATATTTTTTTTAAGTTTTAATGGATAGGACTGGATGTTAAAATATAATACAATTCTACTAGAATGTCGCGAAATTTAAATCTACCTTTTTATAAAATCAATTTTGATACATATTAATAGGTATTTAAGATATTTTTTAAATAACCTACTGATTTAAATATTATTTTAATATCTACTAAAGACTGAATGTCGATATTGTTATAATAAAAGGATACGTTCTCCATCTTCACACGTCACTTGTCCCTTGTATTCAGGAACAAACGGCCTTAATATATCTTTCATCAGCAACTGAAAAAGAAGAGAAATTACGTTAAAATCTAATCAAAAAAGTTTAATTGCACTTAAAGCTGGTCATAATAGTAATAACTTCGTCTTATCTTCGCCCAGTAAAAGTATAAGGTTAATGCCATCTTCAAAAAGACTTCATTTAAAAAAAATGTCAAAAATCCGAGCAGTTTTCGAGCTACTCAAAAAAAGAAAGACGTGATAGTGGTGTACGTTTTAAAAAGTGTACGTTATTTCATCATCTCTAATTGTTTTGATAAGCCACTAATCTCGTTCAAATCGAACAATGAACCCCAAACATTTATTATAATTAATCATACGAATACAAACAAAACTGACGCACTGTGTTAAGCAAATTGAAATGTGACGTTATTAAATCGAATTTCTTGTTACGTAATAAACTTGCGTATGGGCATATTTATTATTGAATTGCAAATAAAATATTATCACGTCAATATTAGGTAAAAGAATTATTGTTTGAGTTAAACTTTCAAGATACTTCTAAGGGTTAAGGTACAATATCTTATTTCTATTTTTATATAAGGAATTTAACAGACAGTCCCTTAGTTTGTAAGTTATCATTAAACATATTTAATAAGAGACTATATCGTATAATATAATTTTAATTAAAAAAGTTTATAAAACTTTCCGAAAACATGTTTAATACAAATATATTATATCTAAACATTATCAAAACATTTAGCGCCTGCGTCAAACGTATTTTTTTAACGAATAAAAATACGTACATACGTAAAAATACCTAATATTGTACATTTAGTACTTATCGATAACGTATTTGAACAAGAAAATTTACATATACAATGACGTGCAGTTCGCAGCGAAGTTCAAAAAACAATAATTCCTTAAACATCATCATGATATAAGTGAATTTATAACTTCGTATAAATAACTGTAATCTTTGTACTGGTTATAATAGGTTTATAACGACTATTTTCCGTAATAATTCGTCATCGTGCTGCGTGCAGTTAGGTTGGAATAGGCGGCGCCAAGCCGTAGAATCTCGTCAGAGATAACGTCTCGTGTGGTAATGGGAATTTGGAGTCCCGTTTTTGTCCTTATAAATCTCTCTCTATCAAATAAAATACAATACGAATTGAATCTATCCATTCTATGACATCTATTATAAACCTTTTTCTTAAAATTATTTTCTTAAATTTAAAACCTACACCTAATATGAAATATTTTTATAAATACAACGATTTTTTAGTTGTTATTATTTACAAAAAATACCTAATTAGTAAGTATAGATCTAAATGTAATTATATTTCTTAATAGCAGCTTTAGTTCCTTTTTTAATAGGCCTAATTACGTATTAATAATTTCTAGCAATGACATTATTTTAAACGTCCTTTGATTAGGGACTAGGTGATTGGTAACGAGCCTCATTAGAAAGCAATATGTCGGCGCCATATGAATCATTGGAATATTACGGCTGTTAAGAAAATAGACACATCCATTAGTGTCTTACGTATCTTGTGTTGCAAAAATACCGTTTACCTCGCTTTGTGCTTATAAAAAACATTATTGAAAACAAAAATTTTAACTACTATCTTTGAGAGATAGAGCCACTGGCTTACCCTAGTGGCAGTGGTACTTATACTACCCACATATAGAAAACTTTCATACCATCTCATAAGAGATGCCTATTTTTCCTTCCTTTCTTTACTTCTTTACATTGTCACAAATACTTCCCCTTTTCCTAACTTTATAATATCGGCAATGCAGTTGTAAAGCAAATAGCTTTGCTACTATTTGTGGCCACTCACGATTAGGCGAACACCTTATTAAGTTGCCCTTCTACACATCACATACAACACAAAATAATGGTCTGCTCAGATTTTTGTTGCAGTTAAACAGTAACTACTTAAAGATTTTTTTCGATTCTTACCTGAAAACATTTTTCCTCCTGCGGGCTGAGTTTCTTAAGTATCGTGCCCTGGTCAGGCCCGGCTTTGAAGTTGCCTTGGTGACCAGCCAACTGGATCCACGGGTACCGCTGCTTCTTGTATGTCTGGAAGAACGGCGTCCACTGCACTATGTTGCGAAGCTTGCGCCATCGCTCTGATTGCTGAAAAGAAAAATTAACTCATTTAATTTCTATATCTAATTCGCTTGATACCTTAAGCTTATATTAAAGAATTAAGGTAAATATAGTATTAAATATTAATTTGATCCTTATTTTTGTCGGCGAACCTGTAACCACATTGGCGTCAGCCTTATTCAATCCTGAATGCTAATGAATATAGCCATCATACACAAACATACTTTTCAATCTTCTTTCGATAAAACACAAATACTTTTACTCTTCCTTTTTCAACAATATATAACATACATACATTTCCAATTATAAAGTTAAAACTAAGTTTTATAAAACTAAAAACACGTTCTATTATTTTATTAAGCACTGTTAATACTACTAAATTGACGGGAAGCATTAGATAAATTATTTATTTGTCCTTTAATTAAATTAATTATCGTTCAACCACAGATTTCTGCGTAACTTTGCCCTACGTTCGGGTTTTTCTGATAATGAGGACAAATAATAATTTCAAATTGTATTCGGTAGAACTGTTCGTCATAATATATATACATTGTACATGAACACTCACATTTATACAACTCGAAAAGTATTCAAAATGTATGCAGAGTTGATGGATTGACGACATTACTACAGTCACATAGAGGGCTATAATAAATACCGACGCAAAAGCAATAAAACTGTACATTTGTGACGTGGAAATTAATTATTTAATACAGAGCACATTCTACAAGCTCATTAAGACACCTTGCTCTGGTATGTTAGAAAAATCCTTATGAAAAAAGAAAAAAAAACAGCTGACGTTTATAGCCAAGGTTAACTCTGTATACTTAATACAATACTCGAATGGTGTACGTAAAGATTCTAAAAAATACAAGGCTGAAAAAATGCTATGACGTTCATATCGATGCTTAGTTTTGCATTAGTTTAAATATATTTATTTTTTAAGAAAAAATTGGTCCTTTAAACGTGTTTTTTAAAATAGTTTTAGGTTACACAGGTACATTATTACAAAGTTCATGTCAAGGAAAGTTAAGAATATCGTGATTGAAAATCTTTCCTCACTTAAAACAAAATGATTAAGATCTTGACTTCGTCATCAAATCTTGTCAGATATGATTTCATCATTACGATTGCGTCTTCATACTTACGTGCATTGGTGTAGTAACAATGATTAATAATCAATTTATTTTACTCTATCATACCGTTTCAATACCTATCAAAATCGTAGTCATACTTCAGACTTTACATACGTATAAAACGTTATTTTTGAAGACACTTATTAAATTTTAATTCATCTAGTAAACACAAAGTTTTTTTTATCCTATACATACATTCGACCTTAAATAACTCTCCTTTTCCACCAAAAAACAACCCGGACACACCCCCATACATTTCTTCAAAGAAAAAGAACAATTTACACAACCAACCTTCGATGAATGCACCAAATAAGCACAGTACACCACATCGATGAAGCTCTTGATATCAACACAAATATCGCCCGATAACATGATTGTATTGTAACTGTTCACTTCACTATACGAAATATACGTAACCGCTAACACCTCGATTCACACTGAGCGTTAAAACTGAGAGCTTGTTGATATAATCCTATACATTAGTCACTTCGTTGCTCGAATCGCATGGTCTGACGTCAAAGTCGCGTAAGTTTTACGAACTATGGAATTCCGTGTCGATACGAGAAGCTTTTTGGAATCAAATTTACGACGCATTTAGGATACTATAAAACCCGTGGATAATTAATACTAAATATATATAGTTTTGTTCTTTGGAATTAAAGAACACGTCAGGACCAATTTCTGACAGTCTTCAGACAAGATATATATTTAAATTAAGACTATATGCCTGTTGTGGGGAAAGCCACAAAGACGATAACCTAGTTCTCAATTATATCTTACGTATACGTGTCATATATGGCTCTGTCCTTTTAGAATAGGACTTTTGGAACTGCTATAAAGGAGGAAAGAGGGAGGAAACATAATTTAAAGCAAATTTCGCTATAAATAATGCAAATGTTCTTTGAAAAAAACCAATATAATTATTAATAAAAAACCACTGTGAACAATATTGTCACAGACTTCCTGTTCCCTTTCTTTTATCTAATTTTTTTTATAATGGGGTAATTTGAGGAAAAAACGCCTGTCCAATAAAACAGTTATCCGTTAATTGTTTCAAGTTAAAATGAAAAAAAATATATTTAAAAAATATTAGGGAATTTGGCCTAAAAATTTATCTATACCACTATTATAAAGAAGTAAAAATTCAGTCTATTTTACATTGGGATGTTATCTAGTACCAACAGTCAGCCAAGTTTTCCGTGACCTCTCCCTACTGCGGTAAAACGAAACAGTGGGGTTTTTGATGAGTAGAAATTTGACATGAATAATAGTCCTATGATAAATGAGTGTATAACGATTATAAAGATATCTGGATTTTCTCATCACTTATGGCACATCACAATAAAATATAAAATATGTATGATATTTACCAAACGATTTTTTCTTAGAAAACCAAGAAATTCTGTCGGTTCCTTCTACGTCTTGGGTAGTCAAGTAGTTCAAAAGAAGTCAGTTTATAATCAGATGAAGCAGGTCCGCCCCCGAAAGGGTGCGCGATGGAACACCGGTGGGTTTTAGTAGGTAGTGGCCGGTTTTAGGCGAGTCCGACATAACCACCTCCTTCCCCCCGAGGAGGACGCGGTATCCGTAAGAGGATTTCCCTTCGTCAAAAAAAAATCAGATGAAACTGCTTTTTACTATATTAAGGTTTCCAAACGAATTATCAATTTAGTATATTTTCCAATTTAATTTTTATCAAAGACTGAATTTGCTCATGATAGACACGATTAAAATGACGAGTAAGTTCTTATGGTCCGGGTCGTTGGGAATTTCAAAATGGAATAATTTGTGAATCACATTTATCTTTACTAAAATTAAAAAGAGTTAACGTCTATGCGAGTTGAACTAGATTTTATTTTAATATATGAATGGAAGATTTAATTTTAGGTAATATTTGTAAAATAGAGATGGTAAAATTCGACTTGTAGAAGTTGAATTTTTCCACTTATTCTTTTGCCATCTTAGAATAGCTTTATAGGAAAAAATAAAAATTAACATCTGACTTTCTAAACAATTGTTTATTATTCCGGCATCTTTTTAATGATTATAGGAAATCGTTCTAATTTAAAGCAATCTACGTTCTAGACTTAATAAGACTTTCTAAAGGTTAAGATATTTCTATCCTTCCTATTCCATAAAATATGTCTTTGCCTTTAGAAAGCTTTAAGAGTACATCTGCAAAGCAATAAGCGAAATTAATTCAAACATATTGACCCTGCTCCCTGACCGAAGATTCATAAATCTGTTTGGTTACAATCAATTTGTTGGAGCACGGTTACAATGATCACCCACACGTGATCATACAATTGAATTGAATTACCTCTAATTTACTTTTAATAACATATATTAATGTACTCAGTGCGATTTAAAAATATGCCAGTATATCGTGTTTTGGGAAGGTATATACGTTAATTTTGATTATATTTTATTTTTTCTAAGTATTCTTATTGTATAATATTTATTATAACGGACTGCACCTAATAAAGGTATTATGCCTTCGGTCTGATTTCTCTTGACGTAGTTGTCTAGAAATAAACATAGAAAAACTTTTCCAATAAACGATTATTCTTATTATACGTATTACAAAATACATTTCTATACGTTTAAAAAACTAATTTTATTATTGAATTAGATCATACTATACTGTACTCTTATATATATTCTGCTATGAAATAAGCACTAAGTACGCAAACGTGTCAAAAACAGCGTCAACTGCAAAGCACTGTAATTAGTAACATTACGCCTTTGAACTAAAAATGGAGTCAGAAGTGATAAATATGCTAACAAACAGATATTATCTCTGTAATGTATTTTCTATGTTAAGTCGCCACCTAACGAGGTGAATGCACACTGAATTTTAAAACGATTTACACATCTTATACCAATTATAGTTACAGGTTTAAAACACTATTCACGAATAGCCATTTCGCGAACATATTTACACAAATTTGTAGCATACCACGAAGCCACAGCATTTTCTAGTCATAACGTTACCTTAAATGCTTAAAGAATCTTGTAAAAATTGTAATCATTTATAGCTATTTGAATTTTATATTTATTTTACGACGGGATAGCGTATTTACTTTAAAGCTATGTTTATTTATGTTTAGCGTATGTACATAAACTAAAAAGTTAAAAATAATTGGATTTGAAATAAATATTTTTGAAAATAAAAGTTAACATATTTATTTATTTTTGGGACATGTGGGGGAGAAAAATAAGTGACCCTTGCCATTCGGCCGCCATTTTGAAAAACACTTATTTCATACCTTTTTTAAAACATTGTATGAAAGTTTTGATTTATAGTAATATTTCTACTCACTTATATTAACCAAACCATTCTTAAAGAACTGGCATAAAATAAGAAAGAAGAATATGAAATTACGAAAAAAATAAAACTATATCTATAATCTATATTGTAACAATGTAACGAAACGACACTAAAATCGTGTACCGACGTCACTCCGTCTGACGTCCATCGACTGTTTTCGAATCGATACCGACTTTATTGAATAATAAAATCGATAAGTTTAATTGTAATTGAATCTTTTGTTGTCGTAATCGAATCGATGTTGTATTACGATTTACGATAAATGAGATGATAAAGTTCTATCTGTTTGGTTTTTATATTAGTCGACTAACACACTAACTAATACAGTGTTACTTTGTAAGATGGAATGTAAGAAATCTTGCTTATGTACTGCGTCAATTTATTCCAAAAAACTCTATATAACCCCAAACTTGACGACCGCTTGGCGCAGTGGTAACACATATGCTTTCTGCGCGAAGAGTCGTAGGTTCGACCATCGCACCGAAAAAATATATTTGTAATTTACATATGTATTTTCTGAGGTCTGGGTATTGCTATGTATTGTATGTATGTATTTACAAAAGAAAAGTATATATATGAAATTTATTCTGTTATCTAGTTGCCATAACACAAGTTCTGCTTAACGTGGGACTAGATGGCGCTGTGTATAAATGTCCTGAAATATTATTATTCTTATTACTTTCACCTGGTATAGATCAATAAAAAATTCAAATAAACACTATAGTTAGTAGGTATCGTAAGATATCTGTGAAACTTGCTATGATCAAATAAATATATTGTTATTCTATTAAAATAAATTATGTTTTTTTTACGAAGGTTGTTGAAATTTGAACGCCATCTCAAGTATTTGTACACAACTATTCAAATTACAGTTCTCAACGTGATGTGTTCTGCACGTGTAAGTATTTCATTGAAATTCATTTTGGAACTATATCTCAGAGAATATAAAGTTTCACGGTTACTTTGGTGTATGTTTGATTAATTAGTATGGCAATATTAATCGTCATAGATAATGCCATAAACAACAATGTTAAGTTATGCCGAATGTCATGAGTTGTAAACTGTCAGTAGTGCGTCCGGGAGCGGCGCCCGTGCGAGTTGTGCGCACTGATTGTTAGCAATGCAACATGGAATATTGATAATAATTAACTTAATCTTGATGATTCTCTAACATATTTTTCAAAAAATTCTTTATACATAAATGGGTCGAATCAGTATTTCGATTAAACTACAACTAGTAAACAACATTCAATGTGCAATATTTTAGTGACCGGTTTTATTAAAAATAGGATTGATTTTTTCTATAAAAGAAAAAAATTATCAACAAATGCACAGATATCCCACCAAATACCCTGTACCAGTATAGCGTCCTTTGATATACAAACGTAATAGTAAAATAATTACTTCGACATATTTATTCATTGCTATCTCTGTTAGCTACCACAATTGAAAATTTTCGCATGGGAAATTGTTGGGCGACTCATCGAATCGAAGCTATTCACAAAGATTCAACTTGATAGTAATTATTTTTACATAAGGGATTTGTACTACATCTTTTAAGCGTAGGACCGGAAAAACGTACCACGAAACTTATAGGACAATATGTTTGTTAAATAATACTAATAATTAACTAAGTAAAAAATAAAAATCAGCTGGTTAGTAATAATTTACCATTACCTCGTTATCGATACATGTTGGAAACAGGGGACAAACTTGATCAAACCATAGATTTTGTAGGACAAATATTTTTTCAAGTAATTTAGTTAATTATCTTGAGATATAACTCAAGAAAAATCAGTTAGTAATAAATATTTTTAAATCACCAAATCGACATATTTTATCCTTGCTACCTCTGTTAGCTACCACAATCGAGAGTTTGGTATAGGAAATTATTGGGCGTCTCATCAAAATAAAGCTACTCACAAAAAATTAGCTTGATAGTAATCAATTGGAAAAATATACCAGGGATCCCGGACTATATACGTTTTGATAATATATTTTTTCTTACTTTCTTTTTAACTAATGATAATTATAAACATTAAAGTCAAAGAGCATATATGAATTTATAGATAGATGAAAATTTGTTACTCTTTCCTGCAAAACCTGGCTAAAGTAAGGCATGCAGGTAGTTCAGACTATGAATAAGCGCGCGTCTACACGAGTACTGTTTATTCAGTCTTTAGAGGAACACTAGATTCAAGTACTTTTCCTATATAATAAAACAAGTATTTTCATACCTACGCTTGTAAATTGTAGCGTTCCCTAAAGCACGAGGCTATTTGTCTCAGCTGCTTGCAGAAAAGCAAGAAAATATTATGTAGTTCTTTATGGAAATTTCACCACGACACGATATATTTCTCGTCTCAAACGGAGAGGAATAAACATAGCTCTCTTTATACAAATAACTGTAGGTAAATGTCTGAATGTGACTGCGATATTTTTATTCAAAAAGCTTGTATCTACGCGTCAAATCAAAATAAAATCAATAGCATTCCAGTTTTGAATGGGATTATATTATATTGACAAATAATGATGAAATTTGGTACATAAACGATTCTATCAAATCAAAGAAAGGTTATTCAAAATACAATTACAGAAATAGATAAATTGACTCTGTTTACATCCATTTTCGTTTTGACATTGAAATTATATTTGTTCAAAAACGATTTTATCAAAGCAAAGAAAGACTATTCAAAATACAATTACAAAAATAGATAATTTGACTTTACACCGTTATCGTTTTGACATTTAAACTCGGACCGCCATGACAGTCAATCACAAACTTAAAAATAAATGTCACCTTTACTTACGATGAAATTAAGAAGGCATATTACCACACATGGATTCATTAAAATAGGCTCACTTAAACGCACTTCTTAAATTGGTCGCATAGCCAGCTGTCAAACTGTCAACGTCAAGACGTATTTTGATGTATTCTGTATGTTGCCAACTTAATAAATTGTAAGCTACAGATAACAAATAAGTAGATTATACAATGTCTTAGTGGAATAAAACGTTAAATACGCCTCGTAAAGTACGCCAGATATGATTGTGGAAATAAACTCGTTGGACGCAGACGCGATCGTAAATCACTTATATTTTTCACTGAAACATTCGAATGCATAACGATGTCATTATTAATACAATGTAAGTTTATGTAAGCGTTAGGTCTGGGAATACTGACAGCGAAGATATGATACGAAACAGCAAAGAAGAATCGTGTACAGATTCACTTTCTTAATTGCAGTTGTTTTTAATAAAAATTAATATTAGAATAAATATTTCTATATTAACCTACAAGCGAGGTATCGCTTGATACATTGAAATTAATTGCTTATTTGGGGTCACATTTTATTAGCTACAAAGTGATATATTGTTTTTTGAATAGTATCGAGTATCCAAAAAACAATCAGTCATCTCACAAGCGAAATAAAATTGGAAATATATTTTACATGTTCATTTGTTAAGTGATTTAGAGATGATCATTCTTAAATCCTACGGCCATTAACAATTATTTTATTTACATAAATGTGTGTTTATTAATAAATTCTTATTATTAAACCGGTGCTATAGTTTAGCAAGCGCTTCGCTCCTTCGGTGATGTTCCGGCGCAGAATTTCCATGATTCGCTGTTCATCTAGCGTGATTTATGTGCCGTTTTACGAGCTACCACTGCGACAGAACTGCATTCATTACAATGTAGTGCTTCTGTAGATAAACTGATCGATTAGCTGTGATTTGCTTCCAGATGCTTCCATATTGGTGTAATTTACATACAACTATTTGTAAATAATGTATGGATTTATTAAGAATGATTTGGTAGTAATGGTTAATTATTATTTTTATTTTTGAGATATTTTTTAAGGTAGTGAAACCCCGCCTAACCTGTCAACTGTAGGCAAATAATGGTATCATTAGTAATGTCACTCCGTTCAATATATGGGAGTATGGGTGGTCTGAGAACCTTATCCTTTCTTTGTTTAAAGGCTGGCAACGCTCTCTTAAGGCTTACTTTGTGACTGTTTATGGGAGAAGGTCGCTGCTTTCAGGCAGAATCTCTTGCTCAGTTGATATTATGTAAAAAAAAGGTTTTAAGCCAATGTAACCGGTATTAAAAGTTATTCTTATATTATGAACTTTTGATTTTAAATTTATTGTAATAAAAATCGATTTCTAGTTAAAAATTACCCGAAAAATCGAAAGGCGTTCCCGAGCTAGCAACATTACGCGGGGTTGAAAGAGGCTTACTGGGTGACGGGTGACGTATCTTTAGACTCGTAATGTCAATGTAAATAGCACTGAATGCGGCTTCTGGGTTTTTCGATATTCTCAGATTATGAATAACCCGATCGAATTTCGAAGTTCGGAACCGCCTGGTGAGACCGCTATAATATAAATCACGAAAGTTAGTACCAGTGAAAAATTCCATTTGAACTGTGATACCAATACAAAGGAACATTTGCACACAACACTAAATCACTAACATCTGACGAAAGCCGGGATGATATATATCGTAGTAAAGTTCGCGTCACATCAAAGCAGAAATGGTTACAAAAGAAATTTGGGGGAAATTGAGTTGGCTTAGTACAAAGAGTTGCTACAGATAAATAACCTGTTGTGGAAGCTTCATTTCGTTCAAACGTAACTGCTTTAAAAATTATATGTGCGTCAATTTCTGAATCGCGCTTATGATATTTATTCGAAAGAAGTATAACTGTCGCAGGCGGATTGTATAATCCGCTGTATTGCATTACGGCTAGCCGTTTTACAAAACAGGGCCGTTTTGCAAAGCGGCGGTTTAAATATTTCTTATTCCTTATTTAATACGAATATACTTAATAATAATTCAGTTAGTGAAAGATAGTTGATGAAACCCAGTCTTTGCTTAGATGGGACGTGATGGCACTGTTTTCTGAAATATGTATTGTTTACTTCATCATTATTTTAAGATGTAGCTGATCGTTATATACAATTTTATAATATTAAATTAAAAATTTAAGCTCTTTATAATAGTACTATATAGAATACGAACTATACAAGACGAATGTTACTGAATTATTCAAATGTAATACAATTCTTTTTTAAAGTTTATTACGCAATAAAAATTAAACATTATAAGCCATGAAAGTTCACTTCCAATGCCTTTGTTTTACTTAAGAGTCCATTAATAACTGTCACTCGCAAGACTCAAACATAAAGTCTGTTTTGATTAGCGACAAAATTGCGTTCGGATGAAGAAAGAAAACAATGTTTTATAAGCGCCGTAAATTATTATTATATCTCGTGTTGCTTCAAACGCTTTGATATTATGATTTGGGGCTCTGCAAATGTTTGGATTGCGACAACTGCTATAAACCGACCTTTATAAGCGGGATGGGCGCGGCGCAAATGTAGAAGACAATTTTGGATATTTTATTATTCCAGTGTTGTAAGAATATACGTTGGACACACGCTTTGGACGATCGTTTTATTGAGGTTAGTGTGTGTTTTAGTAAATGTTGTTTATGATTATATTAAGATACGATTGGTCTGTACACAATAATAATGGCTCATAGCGGTGCTGATCACTTACCACCAGATTGTTAGATCGTTTTCAGCTTATATATAGTTATAGGGTGTTACCACCCTCACAAAGAAAACTGGCGTCATGCAATGATATCTCGTTAAGTTTGTTTAAGCCAGGATTTCACGAGGTTGGTGATTGTTCATGGGCGAAGATGGTCGCTTACCAAATGGCATATCTCTTGCTTGTTTGTCTGCTATGAGATAAAAAGGAGAGGAAAATTAGAACAGGATAAAATGAAATTATACAGACATATTTTCTTCAACTAGGCTATATGTAGCCTATTCGAATGCATGTTGAAATTGGATACGAATTTATTTGCAGAATATTCTTCATGATATTTGAACAAAGAAATTTATTATAGGCTTAATGCAATACAAATAAAAAACCGAAGTACCATAGCTTACAATAAAAATTTCCACATAATCGTTTTTTAATAAAATGAACTTTATTTGTATTCCATAATTATAATTGCGAACAATACCAACAAATATATTTCTTGCCCAATAGAAATTCTCTTAACACCGGACCCATCTGGAGCCTTTTCTACAATTAATGAAGCCTGGATTAGGTCTTTAAATTTAAATGCCGCGTAAATTAGACTTTCGAGGTTTTCCATTATTCCTGGGCTATTATAAAATATTCAGGCTATTCGTGTTTCAAAGTACGCAATAATGTAACGTTATTAGGTTATGTTTGTGGGAAGATGTGTGGGAGGGTAAAGGAAACCTTACACGGGGTATATTGCTTAATAAAAACCTCGTTTAGAAATATAATTGGGTTCGAACTGTTGTGTGTAGGAAATAGACTTTAGGGGCACCGTTGGTAAGAGTAATTGTGATTATTTAAGTTGTTTAATAAGTTGTGATTATTTAAGGTGTTAAAAATGGCACCTTGAATGAGAGTATTTGTACCGGAAAAATATATTTGTAATTTACATTT
The DNA here is from genome assembly GCA_018238005.1 of Eurema mandarina. NCBI lineage: Eukaryota > Metazoa > Arthropoda > Insecta > Lepidoptera > Pieridae > Eurema > Eurema mandarina. The sequence goes on from DWAJ01000280.1 coordinate 23,543, forward strand.
GTATTTTTCTGGGGTCTGGGTGTTGATATGTATTGTATGTATGTATTTACAAAAGAAAAGTATGTATATGTTATTTATTCCGTTATCTAGTTGCCATAACACAAGCTTCTGCTTAGCTTGGAACTAGATGGCGCTGTGTATAAATGTCCTGAAAATATTTATTTAATTATTTTATATCATGTTATATGTAGCCAATACGAGAACCATGCATAAGTTAGTCAGTAAATTCATCACTCTGCTAAGACAAACCAGAACCAATGTCACGAAATTTATCCAATATTAAGGATTCCGCCCGCACGTTTCCCAATGAAGATGGATTGCTATCATCATTCCCGGGCAATTTTCCCAGTGTAGGTGGACCGTTGATCAGAGAATATTGCGCTATCAAAGAAGATCGCTCGTTAAAGTCTTGAGATATATCTATCTATGACTAGGTGGCCGACGGGACTTTGTTCACATCTGAGGGTAGGTGTTAGATGTAAGGGTACAGATACCTATCCTATCTGTACCATTATACCTAACATCTACACTTTTTTTCTCTGCTTAAGAAACGTGCTTGATCTTTACGTTATTTTCTAAATAAAGAATTATCGAAATCGGATCAGCTGTTATCAAGCTATGTAGCACTTGTAATGCAAGAACTTTTTCCTTGATAAATTTGTCCACGAATAAATATAATTTTTTTTATAACTATTCAATCCTCATTTAAACAATATTCTTAAAAAAATATATTATCGAAACTGAATTAGCTATTATCGAGTTATGTAGCAATTTCATAGCAAAATTTTTGAATTACAAAAACTTTTTCGTTATTAAATTTGTCTTCGAATAAATATTACTTTTTTATAACTATTTAAACACACAAGGACATCTCTGATTAGACGCCATTCCGTCTTGTTAGCCCTCAAGTAGTGATTTTACACTGCTTTTCTACGGAAATTGTATAAATTATAACTTTCCATCTTTTATAAACGAACGACTAAAAAACCACGGACCAAAACTAGTATATGATTAAAACAGATGTCGATCGATGGTTAAGTTAACGGAGATTAAAGTGATTTATGGCGAGTCAGTAAAACAGACTTCATTCAAAGCGTACGCATTCTACGAAATGAGTACCATAAATTATTATTCAGAATTATAGCACGGAATGGTGAATCAAACGCGCTTATCGAACGCTGTATCATTCATTTTGTGAAGCTGGTTTGATGCTTTCTTTAATCTTGGTTTAATTTTAACCGCCGTTTAAATTAAATTGTGCGGTGATATCAATCCGTTATTTATATATTTTTATAATTGACTCATTTGTAAATATTATTAGTTTATAGATAAATAAATAATTCCAAAGGACATGTGTTGTACCTTGACATCTCTAGAAAGCCGCATGCAAATCTATGTAGGTAATATTTTTTTAGTTAATCTCCAATAGACTGACAAAACAAGGGGAGGACTTTGTAATAATATTTAATTTATTTACTAGTGACCAGCCCCGGCTTCGCACGCGTTTATTATGCATATATAATACATACATATAAACCTTCCTCTTGAATTGTCTATCTGACAAAAGAAACAGCATGAATATCGGTTGCGTACTTTCAAAGCTGTACGCATACATAGGAACAGACAGAACAAAGCGACTTCTATATATACTAAGTAATGATGTGACGATAATATATTACACGCAATCTATTTTTTTTATACGAACTTTCTAATACAACGCTTAAGTAGGTAATAAGGCTAACTTAACACGTTAAACAAACAGCTATCTATAACTAAACAGCGTTTAACTAACAATAGATTAACCAAATAGCAGATTTAACAGACTCATAACTCCACAGGTCAACGCGTATACGCCGTAAATCATCGGTTACGAGACTACCAGCTATTGAACGATATATCATACGGTGTTTAATTTATTTTGATTTAGATGCTTACGTTACATGAAAGAAAAACTGAGCCGTTTTGATAACGATTAATCACCGGTTAAAATATGATTAAAACTTTTCTTTATGAAATTTCAAAATTGACGAAAAATATAAATTACGTAGTGACAGATGAAAGCTTTGGAGGTTCAATTAAAAGTAGGTTAGAAAATAGATTTAATATTTTTTTATAGGGGAAAAACTGCTCTATTTTTATTTTAGGTAATTAATTGTTGTATGGCAAACGAGCAGGCGCGTCACCTGTTGTGAAGTGATCAGCGCCGCCCATGAGTACTCGTGTTATCATGAGTGTGTTGCCGGCCCTTTAAAGGGAGGTATATAATAGGAACAACTGTTCTGCACCAATGATTGTGAGTTCGATCACTGGAGTATCCCGAAGTATCAAGTGATCAGAATGTTTATAACAAAACACGCAGTGTTCTCAAAAAAGGCTGACAACATTTCGTTAAACAAAATATTCCGTAGAAATAACAAGGATGTACGCTCGCTGACCGTACCTACTTGTCTGCAAAATTGGATTGTCCACTTGTAAGGAGTACATCGCTGTGTTAGAATATAATAAGAACGACTTGACCAGACAGAACCAACAATGAACGTTGAAATGCTGTATGCTACAACGTACTTGAGCAATATGGTACACTTGTACTATGATGATAATAATTTAGGAGGCTTATTAAAGACGCTAACAGCACTATCTAGTCCCACGCTAAGCAGAGCTTGTATCATAGCAACTAGGAAACGAATAATTTATAAATCTACTTTTTATTTTGAAAATACATACTTAATAAACAATAATAGCAAAGAAAATAAAAATGTGTTTTTCCAGTCTAAGGATCGAATCCGCGACCCTTCGCGCATATAAAAAACAATTGTAACACTGTTCTAATCGGTCGACATAATATATGAAAACATATACTTACAAATATCATCTGTATAATACCCGTTAAGCCTACAATAAAACTATTAAATAATAATATTTTAGGCTTGTTAAGGTTATTGACTATTACGAGAAATATAATACAAATATACACTCGTTTTCAATTTCCGACGCGATTTTCTCAGAGCGCAGACTAATTGTGAATATCCTTGAAATTCACGCGCCGGCTCTACGCAGGAAATTGACAACATTTGTTTGATATATATTGATTGGATTGTTTTGGATATAGACTATTGCTTCTTAGAAATACCGATAAATTTGAGCTAACTCTGTCCTGCCCTTTCATTCGCGTTGAGTACTATAGGTGTATATATGGTACACTTTTACTCAGCAAAATCCGAAACTGTGTTCTTTCCTCGTATAAACGAATATACTAAAGACAAAAACCCTTGGAATATTGTTGCTAAATACTTGGATGGTGACCCTTTTATGTTTAAATATTGTTATGATTAATTCATTTTAAAAGAGCAACTATCAGAGTGTTTTCCCGGTTCTTCTCTGTTGGAACTGTTCCGAACTAGTGACTGTTTTGTAATACCGTGACTATCCAAAGTGTAAAGTCAAGTAAAGATATATTTGACTTTACTTTGCCCCCCTCCCCCCAAAGTAAAGTCATTCAGTCAAAGTCGTATTTAGTAACAGTCAAAGACACAAACACACTTTCCTTTATCAAAATAGTAATATTTCAGACATGTTTATTCACGCCTTGTACACCTACGTGATTAATAAGACTAAATGAACAAGACTTTGTGTGATCTCAATCGAACTTGTTCCCTATGTTTAAGGATTTAAAAACTATTTTCAACTGCACACTTTTCTCTTTATTATAGCCCCGTTTAACGTACTCTTAACCCGTGAACTTTTCAAAACCGCTCCTCAGTTGCGGTTAAAATTGCATCAAACCACTTTGAGACTTTAAACTTCTTTAACGTTCTTAACTTTCAACAGAAATGTATGGAATGCCGTTTTTCTTCTTAATTAAGGAGTTAGACACTGTACGTCTATAGAAACGTTTCTTAAACCGCTTTGTGGATCAAAAAACTATTTCTGCTTTTTAGTTTTTGGTACTAGCAATATTAATTGGATCTCGTAGCAATAACTTTAGATAACTTTAGATACTAGAGGCGTTTGGTAGGCTTATGTGGATAGAAAAAAACGACACTGTTAAAATTTTCTACGAAGAAAAATTAAAGAACTATATTCAACTACCATCAAGAAGGACAGAATGTCTGTTGTCGAGTTACGGACATTGCGACACATTTGGTCACGAGACAATTGGTCGCGTAGTTTTAAAGATTTAAGCATACATATAGACACACACAAAAACGCGGCTTTGTTTTATATTATGAAATGATATAGTTAATCAACCCTCTTGTATTAATAAACGTAATTTTACAAGTACTTCCAATATACACTTACAAACCTACCTCAAAGAATAATCGTACAGATACGAGAACCACATGTGTTATATATATCGTTAAGTCGGCAAATCCAATTAACAAGAACGCAGGCTACAATCCGATACGCTTCTGCGAACTCGCTAAGCTATGAAAACTGAAGTGGCTATGAATTTCAACTATTTATACAATATTGTTACGCGACGAGGCTCCGTTTGTGCGGGCTATTTACTCGCCTCACTGGCGCTAGTCGTTTTAATTACGAGGCAAGTTTTCAGGAACGAAGATAGGTAGTGAAAAATCTTATTATATTTGAATGTTGTGGTACTTCTTTCATATTTAATACAATATGAAAAATAAATCAGACGTAACTCAGTCTTTAACTGTCACTCAGTATGTACACATTATATTAATATACAGCTGAGTAAGAGTTTCTAATAATTAGAAATCAGAAATTTATTTAATAAAAATTTTATTAGAGGCAAGTAAACTTACCTTCTTTACATCAAAAGCCAGAATGTGATCATTACAGTAAATATTTATTATAATATTGTATGTATTTAAAATTTCATTGTGTAACGTGCTACGTTGTAAAATAGTAGGCAGAGTAAACCTCTTTCATACGCTTTCACAAAAATACTCTTAGGTATCACTGTGACACAATTCTGAATACAATATAAAATATGATTTTAAAAGACTATTTATTTAAAGACTAATCAGGTATGTTAGTTATTAGGATAGTAAGTGTAAACGCACTCCACACACCGCTTACAGGCAATGTTCGAACGATTCTCCGAAATTCTGCGTAAACCACGCAAATAGCTGAAGTGGGAATATTGCAGACCTCCGGATGTGACGGATACCACTCGCTGCCGGATAAGGAGTAATAACCGGATACCAGTCACTGCTAGTTAAAGACACGTCTAATACATCAATAAAAAAGTTCTTTATGAAGAAAATACTTTACATGCAGAGGATTATATTATAGGAATGATGCAGAAAACATGCTTGAGAAATAAATAATATATCAGTGGACTTTATCCAATGGTTTAATCTTGTCACGAGACACAGAAGTAAAAGAATTCTTTTTATAATGCAGTAATTGTAGATACCATCCCGAAGTCTAGAAAACATTAGCCGAACAATTTACGAAGCTACATTGAGCGTCATAAAGCGACTCCGACATGTACTGGCAGTATAAAATTAATAAAGCCCTTTAAGTTGGTCGCGTGCCGTAGTTTTATGAGGACGAAGCAATGTTTTATGTGCACACTTGATGAGTTTATTGAGCCACGGGCAAACGAGATTTTGAGATATTGTTTTAAATAGATAGTTAAAGGCATTTGGTACAATAAGGTCACTTTAGTTCTAGAAATTCTTAATGGTTACTAACTACAATTGTTTCTGGAAAAATTTTATATTCGGTAAGGCTTTGTTTTTTATTTTATATATTTCGTAATATTCAATTAATATATAGTTAAAATAAGATAAGACTAATAGGTGTTATCACTTTAGAGGTGGGCGTGGTGCAACTACTTTTGGATATTAAATATTACAATATATTAGGTAAGGTAGTTGCTATAATTAAAGTAGTGTTATAATATGTTTATAATAAAGAATCTATGGATATTGGGTATACATAAGACACGAATGAATGGGGCGTTGCTTAAAGGAACCGTTGCTATATTTGTTTTTAAATATAGTATTATTAAATTCAATTATTTTTTTAATTAGCCTCCGGTAGGTAGACTACGATACTTAACTGAACTATTAGGTTTCAATACAAGACATTGTTTGCGAACTTGATATTATCATCAAATTTCATTTCATCACCTTTGGACCAGTTGGCAACGTCTCTCGCTTCAAATAATATTAGTGTAATATTAATTTTCTTAACTCATTTTCTTTCCTCCTCATTCGCTTCTATATAAACAAATTCTCTAATATTTCATTCAAGAGTATTAATCTACGGTTGAAAAAGATTTAATAAACTAATCATGCTTATTCTGAGACTCTCTTGGAAGTTCATTTCAAGTAAAGCACTGCACTTCTGACGCGTCATTTGCAAAACACAAACGGCGTCCATAATTTTCTAGAATATTCTAGATTTCGTTTCTCTGAATATTTCTGTGTGCTGATGTTTGCTTGTAATGTTTAATGGTTACAGTAATAATGTTGATATGGTTTGATTCGTTGGTTTTGTACATAGGTATTTGTTTTTTACAAGTCAGTCGTTTTGGTGTGAAAGCGTAACAGACAGACAGAGTTATTATCGCATTTATAATAATAGTATAGATTTTGAATTTTATTTTTGATATTCTTCTTTCTTTGTATGCATAGTGTGACCTTAAAAATGTGTTACTCTCATGTTAAAATTGTGTTTTATCATAATATATGTATGTTTTAGAGTATGCAATTACTGGTTTGATTATTAAATAAATATATTAATACAAGAGGGGGCAAACGAGCATGTGCGTCATATGTAAGTGATCAGCGCCGACGATGTACTCGTGATGTCACGAGTGTGTTGTTGTCCTTTTAAGGAAAATTACGCACAAAAAAAAAAAAGAAGCAAGCTTGTCGACTATTGGGATATTCTTTTATCTAATTTTAGTTAAAAAGAAAAAAGATAGATGGAGTATGTTTTTTTCTGTTCCATCGTAGTTATCCAATGACATATGTATTTCGTACTGGAGGGTTGTCTACTTCTTCTTCGCCCTCCGTCCCTGGATACCATGAGATAAAATTGCCTACCATGCCTACTATGAATAATTGCTAACCATGAAATCTCAGGCGAAGTTTCCACCTATTTGATGAAAGTGATTGAAAACTTATCATTCGTTTCTTGTATGGATATCGCAGGCGGATTGTACAATCCGCTATTACATTACGGCTAGCCGTTTTACAAAACAGGGCCGTTATTAGCCGTATTGTCTTGCGTAGTTTTTGTATCATTATAAAAAAAACTTGATTACTCAGCTTCATTTTTATTAAAGATGAGCAAATAAGTTTTTTTTATAATGATAAATAAGTAACTTAACCTAACCTAATATATTAAAAAACCAATACATGGTGACGAATACATTTAGGCGGTTTTTTATTTATCCGCATCCAATACGGCTAATCGTTGAACCGCCGCTTTGCAAAACGGCCCTGTTTTGTAAAACGGCTAGCCGTAATGTAATACAGCGGATTATACAATCCGCCTGCGACATGGACATTGTCATACATTTCTATTCGCCTTCTCTAATAATGACATAATGTTTTAAAGTACAGAATGCGCAATGCAGGCAGTAAACGAGTTAAAACGTCAACACAAACTCGCAGTAATAAGTTTGTAATGGCATTGTGAGCGAAATAACAAGTTGTAACTCACTTATATTCGTATGAAGTCGTGCGAATGAATTTGTTATTAAATTAAATAGAAAAATGTTAAAGAAAACTCTCTTAGACCTGACTAATGTTTAAACCCAGACGCAAAAAGAGGAGTGTTAAGTTTGACGTGTCTGTCTTTCTGTGTAGCATCATAGCTCCCGAACGAATGAATCGATTTCAATGAAGGTTTATTTATATTTGAAATCGGTCGAATCGTTAAATGGGGGTGAAATGATGGGAATCTGCCGATGATCTTGCCAGATTAATGTCTGCATCTACAAAACAAAATAAATGGAAACAAATTGGTGATAGATGAAGAACAATGTTTTATTCAGTGATATAAATACCAGAATTTTGTTTTTGAAGTCTGGATTTTAATAATTTAATAAATTATTGGAATTAAACATTTTTATTTATCCAAAACATTTTCTCAAAACTTCAACAATGATCATAGCATTTTCTTGTTTAGATTTTCTTCCCATAAATGCAAAATAATATGACTTTGAGATTTTAAACTGAGTACTAGGTATAACAGTTGCTCAAAAGTAAAAGCTTAAAGCTCTCGATGCGAGCTTTTTTAATCACGTTTCGACTGAAGACATAAATCCATTAGGCGTTCGTGTGCAGCGCAAATAAACGAACGAGTATCGTAAATGCATTGAATATTCGATGAGCAGTTACATATGTACTAGTGCATGACTGTATGATTGTAAGAAAATCGTATGTAGATTTTATAAGCTGTGGTAATTAGTGTCTAGTAGGTGTGTCTGGTAGGTAATAGTTTTTTATTAACTTATTTATTGATTAAAACAACCAGTTGTTACAATAGTTTAATCAAATAAATCCTAGGCTATCCTTTGTGTCTAAGATTCTGATTGATATTTAGTTAAAAATCGAAAATACTAGACCACTACTAAAATAATTCTCAAAATAGTTATAGTGACGTTAAAGATTTTATTCTTTTAGAGTTTCTTGTAATAATTTCGCTACAGCATGAAGGTTGGTTTGATTTTCGCCTACAACGTAGATATACGTTGTACAAAACATTTATTAGGTAATTTTTTTTTACGCCCCCATTTTTTCTTGAGAAAAATTATTGAAGAAAATCTCAGTATGTATGTAGCTATGTCATCACCAGATGGTAAGTGATCAGCGCCGCCCATAAGCACTCTGTCATCTTTTAATTAATTTTAAAAGTGGCCTTTTAATAATGCTCTTCAGTAATGTAACTAAGAAAAAAAATCTTGAAAATATACAAACAAACTCTTCAACTGCTTATTAATATAAGGGTTATACAGAAACATAGATCGGCTGTCTCCCACACGGCGCCACTGGTGCCTTGAGTGGATTCGAACATCAGATTATACGAAACACTTCAAACATTCATCCCGAAATAATCGCAATCCCACCGCTAAACGATCCATAAAATCTCTTTGAGCAACGCCTTAATGATTGTCTTAAAATAACATTTTGATGTTGTAATTGTAAGGATTTGAATGGTTTCGTTCTTGATTTAGGTCTTGTAAGGAGTAGTTTAACTCGTAGGGCTTGTTAGAAGGGTAAAATGTTCTGTGGTAATGTTTCTATTGTAGGTGTCAAGGTGTGGCAAATTTCATCTAAATAGTGATATCATACATACGATTTTCGTGTTAACATAACTAGTACGTGATTCTGAATGTTTCTTGATATTCTACGATGAGAAGTTGCAGTAAACGCGTGAAATGTTGTCGACCACGACAAGACCCATGTCTTCGTTGAAAAATATTTAAGAAACTTAATTTTTATTTAAAGATATTTGTATGGATCGCAAGTAGGTATTTCTTCGTAAGGCTTTTATTGTGTTTGCAAGTAAATTCATTATTAAACCGTTGCTAAGAATCCGTATGCAAATACAATACAATAAATGCAAAATATCCAACTTGTATTAAATGATACTCAGTGATTTACTTTAGTTTTTACTATAACATGTTTTTACACGACTATCATATATGAGTTAATAATATCATTAATTTAAAATCCGTCTTCTTGCCATTAAAAACGAAAAAAGCGGTAAATCGATAACTATAATCGTAAAATCGGTCAACCGAATCGGTACATATAAATGTCCCGCCCGCAGACAATAGTCAACTCGACTTAAAGTTTATTTGCAAAATTAACTTCGCATGCAAACAAAACCCGTAAAGGTCCCTTTCGTATCAAGTGTGGTTTCCCTTTACCTCAGTTTATGAGACCCTTTTCAAATAAATGGCTTTTACATGACACTATTTTTGCGTAGTACGGCTACGATACGATTTATCGAATCTACTTTTTTAAACACATTTTACAAACCAAGACAATATTAGTTATTTTTTTTTATAAATTTTTAAATACTTAATGCGTAATAATATATTCCTTGTTTCCTAAGTTTCTCCTCATCTTCTTCTCTTCTATCAAAACGTTGAAAGACGCTCTTCAGTTTTCTTACCAATTTAATGTTCATGAGCGAAAGTATATAATTGTGCCTCTCTGAAAAGCACTTTAATAGCGCGATGCAGAAAATATCACATCATTATTATGTACAGCAAATATAACGATTCTTTTAAAAAGTGAAATCTAGATTTACAGACATGTACAATAACTCGAAACGTCGCCTTGTCATTTCCACGAAACACGAATAAATCTATTTGCGTGTCATATCAAATTGCTTCATACATATATTTTGACGGTCAGATGTGCGAACAAAAAGCGAAAGAAATGAGGTCATGATTTGAATAGATATATCTAACAATCATACATTATTTACGATGGATGGAAATTTTCTAGGTATCAGCTTAGAAAATCGATTGATTAAGCTTCTTAGTGTTACTGAAACTTCTTAATTATTCAAAGAAACAAATACTTAAATTTTTATATTGGAGAAATTTCGTAGGGCTTCGGGGAAAGGACCATGGATTATATCCGACCTTCTACCGACCTAAACCCCACTGTGTTTCATCATAGGCACCTTCGCAGAATTTTCCACGACCAAACTAATACATAACAAACATATTTTAAACAAAAAATTTACGCATTTGCACAACAAAATCTTGATGTATTTATAGATAACAGATCGTGCAATTCCAACAGTAAATGTTGCAACATTGCCAAAAAACTAATCATTTATTCATTCACATTTTATGATCATCACAAAAACTACAACATTTCATATGAAGACGTTTCGATTTCTAGCCATAGTTTACGGCAAGGGTCAATGACATCGCGGTCAAATAGTTCGTCCAGTAGCTCATCCAATACAATACCCAAGCAATCCGAAATATTTTTAAAATGCTTCATAGTTCACATATTAAATATAAGTCGAGCAAAAAAGTTAATATTTACTGAAAGGTATTTTTAGATTACAACTCGAAATCTCTGAAGTCTTAGCGTCAATGTGAATGGTATCATCTATTTCCCAAGCATATTCTATGATTAGATAAATCAGATATATCCTAAAACTAAACGACGGAAGCATTCTGAATTAGTTCACACTGACTTTGCATTACGCATTGGAAAGCTTCTAGAAGAATGGTACTAGATAGCGATCGTGTCTACGTATCGACGGTAAAGTAAAAAACACGAAAACTATTTCGTACTTTCTTTCTTTACTCTGCTTTTGGACTAGTGCCCTAAACAATATTGCCAGTGATCTTACTGCAGATCTTTTCAGCCACCTTTTGTCCAATCATCCACTCAGGACTAAAGCCAGCGATTATTACGAAACAATAAGATTCCTACCCAGAAGAACCCGATGTACCAACGTCCCGACATTGTCAACATTTCAAAGGGACTATTCCCGACGACCTAAATTTAGCATAACACGCAGATAAACGCGAAGCGAGATTTTTTGAATGCTTTTTGTACAAAAACTGGCAAAGCGCTTACGAAAACGTGTCACGGCCTTTTTTAGGTATTTTTAAAAGATATTGTTCGGAATCCACTTTTCACCACGCCACAATGGCGGTGGATACGATTCTTTTGAGAAGCTTTTGATTTTGAAAAATTTTGTGCCGTGTCACCTTTTATTTCGGTTCGCAGTTGTTTCGTGTTTTGTATTCTTTGCGATAGTGAAGTAGTTTCTTTCATTCGGAGTGATAACGGTTTCGCATTCATTTGCTTGAAATCGTTAGCGGTGGATTGATCGAACAATCCTTTAAAGCGATTCTATTGTTATAAACGCAGAAAATTTCATAGAAGAAACAAAGTTGGATAGTATTTATTTGAAGAAGAAAACGCTGCACTAAACACTAGACATTAATAATTTGAATTAGAAGCATTTATATAATGCACAGTTGATTACTCTCGGAGGTGCACGCTAAGACCATTCATGGCAAAAGTGGGCCAATTCATATTGTAGTATGGGCGCCATTAATCCCACTTGGAGGGAAAATGGGGCATACTATAAAGCTATTACCTGGTATAATAATTCTGGTTTTGTATGACATTACAGGTTGGAAGTCGTTGACTAGTGATTGCTTGTAGGTATCTTATTTTTAAGCATTCGTTAAGTATGGTTGGTTTTGCGATTTTAACGTTTTTGTTTGTAGCATTTAAATGAGCTGGTTTTGTTAAATAGAGGCAAAAAATATTTCGATCGCTATATGCTATGCTAGTAAAGTATTTCGAAGAAAAATAACTTCATTGGCTGCTCAAATGTACTAATAATACTTTATTAGTATTTCATTAAAAATAACATGAAACACACACACTCACACCCAAACACACACACACACACACAACATCAAACTTTCCACATTATTTCCGTACATCAGTGAGCATGTGACGTCATCAGCGCGTTTCCTCTCCTACGTAGACTTAGGTACGTAGTCGCCACATGTAGCACGACAAAGGGGATCACGCCGCCCCCGCATGCCGGCAGAATGGTCGGAGCATGAAAAAATGGAGTTTGGCCGCCGTCCATTCGCGTAATCACGTTCTTCAGTTTACGTACTATAAATCACCCGTGACGTCACTCGTCCATTCAAAGCTCGCTGCTCCTACTACGGGTAGTCGATTTGGAAGAAGACTTTTTGGTTTTGGCGACTTTTATGATAAAGAAATAAAGTTACTTTTAAGTTTTGATGATTGTTTAAATATAACTTGGATGCTTGTTAAATAAAAACGTGTTTTTTTTAAACATATGAAGGCTCTAACAGCTCTGAATAGAGGGATAATAGACTACTAATTACAATTTATTAGATCTATTTTGATATTTTTTTGATTGAATAAATTATCTGAAATAAATTATGAAGTATCAGCTTAAATACTATTTATTTGTTTTAAAGTCTCATTCGCCACATAAATCGCATAAATACATCTAATTCTTGTCCGATATCTGTTAGTATCGACTTTGTGAAATGTTATTTTATTAATTTTAAATTCGAGTAACAGTGGTACCACCGATGTAATAAGAGCTCAGCATTAGCGTCATTTTGTTCTATAAAACATTTTTTACGACATATTTATAGGTGCTCCCGCCATTGAAGTCTAATACAACTGGCGTCTGCTTGCTATAGTAATAATAATTTAATTTATTACAAGATCTATACAATACCATATAGTTCATTCTTTTCAATATTCAAATAAAGTGCATAGTCGACTTAATACGCCCACAAACTAGGCATGTCCAGCGGTTTCACCCGCATAGATTTCAGTACTTGAAGCAATACTGTTATAAAAAGTACCTATAAAATTTAAGTAGTTTAAGATAAAATTAAAGATAAATTCTTTGCGCCAAATACAAACAAATCAGCTAGTACTAGTCGCGACAATAACCTCAAAAATGAATGGTAGCTTCAAAATGGATTTCAGCTAAAAATAACAATTATAGAAAATCTTGTTAAATCATTGTCTTGATAAACTCTATTTAGTTTGAATAACATTTATATTATACAAAAAATGCTATATAAGTACACTATGTAATGTTATATCCGCCCGCCACATACAACTTTTTAATTTTTTAAAAACAAAAAAAAACGGTACTGAAAGTTGTTCTATCAACTTCCATCAGCTATCTGCAGAGCCTTGATTATGCATTAAAGATATTAAAAAGGGACAATGACAAAGGACCTAATAGGGTGGGCTAAAGGGGGAAAGGCATTATGTCTAACTCTTCCACTTACCAAATGAGATATAATGATGCGGTATGGGGTACTTCAAGAAGAGCGCGTATTGTTTCTTAAAAGCAACTCACTCCTTAGCAGTTGAGCTCCAAGTCTTCATGGGCGGCGATGATCACTTTCCATTAGATCAGATCGCTTGCTCGTTTACCGTGTATTTAAAAGATATGACTTACCAAAAATCAAACAACACTTTTCACATTCCTTTCTGAAAAAAAAAATGCTAGCTAGATAAGCCTCTAAGTGAAAATATATGTTGAGGAGGAAGAGGCCCCTGATTTCTTTCTTCACCTGTAACTAGTCATACATTTCCCTATGATCCTTTTTTCCACCCCTTTTTTTAAATAGTAATATTCTTTATTAGGCAGCAAGATTCCCATTATTAAGTTATAAGATAACGTTAAGTCACTTACACTAAATTTAAACGGGATGTCCATTGATTGCAAAAGTGATGTCAAAATACCGTTTTTTGACATACGATACCATGTTTAAAGACTAGGAACAAATTCACAAGACTCCTTTCTATTCAATACTTGCTGTTGCCCGCGACTGAATCCGCGTTTACTTTCATAAAATAATATACCCCCGGAAACTGGATAAAAAGTATCCTATGTCCCTCTCCTGGTTCTAAACTACATCCCAACCAATTTTCAGCCAAATCAGTTGAGCCGTTATCGAGTTATAAATACTGTAACTAAC
>DWAJ01000281.1:0-38026 GCA_018238005.1 Eurema mandarina
CCGCCAGAGCACCCGTGACCCCGTCACGCGCGGAACAGTGGAACACCGTGGGGTTTTAGTCGGTTTGAGTCCGACATAACCTACTTTCTCACCCCCAGGATCGTAGGTATGCGTGAGCATTTCCCCGCGGAAAAAAAAAAAAAGTGTCTAAAAGAAACTTTTTGCCACCACCTCACGCGCTATATCCAACACAATACGACTTGGGATCCTTCAAGAAAATGGCGTATTTCTTTTTAAAAGGCCAATAATTCTGGATTTGCAAGAGCATTACAGGTTACAGGTGGCTCGCCTGCTCGTTTGCCCCCATTAAATAGAAAAACACTCAAATTTAGTGTATCAGTAAGTAAGTTTTGTTTGCTTAACAAAATAATTATTATACTATAAAACATTGCGGATATACGAAAATCACGTTATTATTAAAACACATCTCGCAGTTACGTAAATAAATTCTAGATTAACGCCGTTTATTTTCGCATAAACAGTATAACAATAACTGCAAACATGATGTCATACAGTAATGTTATTCATTGAAATAGATAAATAATGTTAATCTTCTGAATACGTTTACAATTCCGTTTGTAGAAATTTTATGTGCTCCAAAAAGATCATCATTTTTTTATTATTATGTCCCAAATCATTGCTTAATATTTAGAAATAGAAAGTTGAGAGTTCATATATGTACTATTTATTGCCTTAATTGACTGACGAATTTCATTTTTTATGATACATATTTTAAATTATTTATGGGTACTTTGTACTCATATTGCTACTTCTCGATGGATTGGCATTTCACATGTAAGAAACAAAAGAATAATTAAGAATATTTCACCAGTTAACAATCAATTAACATAGACCTTAAGTAATGAAGTTCTTTGTTTCTTAAACATTTGTATTTTCATATAACATGTTTCAAAGACTCACGATATGCATTAGCTACGCTAAGGATATGTTAGACTTGGTATTTAAAATAATATTTTATAGAGTCTAGTCCGCTACGACTTACGCTTCGAGCCACTTTCACGTGGGAGGTTGTATCACCAGTCACTACATGTGAACGGCCAACGCATCTGCATCGGGTTCAACGACCCGACCGTGACGTAAGTTTCGCTAACCGAAATGCCTGCCAACGTTTCAATTCGATGTTTGTTTTATTTCAAGGCTATTCCGGATGCTGAGTTCAGTGATGTGATTTCGCGTATCTTCAAAAAATCACCAAGAATTATTTTAAAATAATCCTTCTAATCATTGGCACGATCCATTTAGATTGAGGTGCTGTAAGGGGAGATCCTATGTCTTTTTAAAGGAACTCAACCGACTTTATCACTTAACACCCGCTGGAATCTGCTCTCTAAAAGGCCGGCAACCCAAGCAAAGCCGCCAAGCGACGCGAGTGTTCATGGACGGCGATGACGGCGAATTTCCATCAGCTTGCTCGCCAGCTCATTTGCCCCCTATTTTATGATAGAAAAAAGTATTTATGAGGAAAGTTATTTTTATTTAGTTTATAGTTTGAAGTCCGTTTATTTTTGTACAAAAATAAGTTATATACCTACTCTCAAATGCTTCTCAGCCTTGCCAAATTCCTTTTCACGTAAGACGATATTAATTTAAGCGAAGAAGGCTGTCTTGTATGTGAATTCCACCACCATGTTACAGCTGGTACTTATTCGTATAATTAATGTTTTAATTGCTTTATTGCTTGCCTTGTAAGGCCTGGACAGGATATTATAGAATTAAAATAGGGTGCGGACACATTACATGATGAATAATATTACGTATAGTAGACTAGTTATTTAACAAGTTCGTGATTCGAAATTTAATGGATTCATTGCAAAGAATATGACATACGAATAGAACTTTAAATAGGAAGTACATGTTAATGAACTTTTAGGTTATTTGACACATCGGAAATACGCCTATACAGACTATAAAATAAATCTCCTTATAAAGAAAAAATTAAAAGCGTTCAAGTGCAATTGAGTCTTTTTAATATGAAATTTGTTTTATGAAAACGTTAATAAATATTTTTTTTAAACACGCTAAATATACAAATTTGTATTTTTTTTTTTATATTTTATCGCATCACAGACTGGTGACAGACAGAAAGACTGTTTTTACCTTTCAAGAACCAAACCAGTTAGATAACATCTAGGAATACGGCTATAAAACGCCGTCGTACCTACGTAATATATGCTAATATAATTTAATCGATCACAATTTACCAGATCGTTAGTTAGTAAAAACATTAAACTTCTATAATTTCCGAGATTACACTCAAACTTATTCCAGAATAATTACACGCTAGAACACTGGAGACTGGAGTAATATCAATAAAACTTCTTCGATTAATAAGAAAATATCGCCTGAATAATCCAACGCGCATTTAAGGACATCGCATGACGAGTAATTTTGACAGATATTAAAAGTAAAGTGTCAAAGTCAACTTAAGAAACTGTCAACTAATGTATTTGACATTTGTGTTAGAAAGTACGCGCGTTTGTAACCAAAGAAAATAATTTTTAACAAAAATAAACCGTCTTCAACTAAAAAACTAAAAATAAAATTTACTTCCCACAAAGTATTTTTTCATTTTGTACATTGACATGATTTAAAAGTTATTTCATAATTTCCAAGTCGGTACCAAGGGCTCGGATCTTACTGGAGGTTTGCCATCAGCTCAGTTTTTTGAAGTCGGTTAAAAATATTAGAGGAGAAGTAGGTAATTTATTCTAAAGGTATGGGAGAAGTAACTAATTATCTAGATTATCTCGAGCTGTAGTGATGACTTAGCGTGAGAGCCCGCCCAAATACCTCGCAGTGATTCCACCATATAGTAAGATTGTAGAACCCATGTATAGGTCGCGTCATTTATGTTTAGGCGCTGGACGGGAATAGCTGCGCATCGGTAGAATTGCGCTCGTAATTGACCTATTGGTGCGAGAAAGACAACACGACTGGGACAACCAATCAACGCTCGCGCACCCGACGATCACGCGCGCCGTGCCGTCCGCTCGATACCTTATTTTTGACTTTTGCGCAGGTTTCGTTCAGAGCTAAAGATTCGTGACGCGACCGACGGAGTAAGTTGGATTTGTTCATAGCAGGCATTTTCACACTCTTTTGCAATTTTGTTTGAATCCGACGTAACTTGGTCTTTTTCCTTATCTTATATCTATGTCACAATAAAGAAGATAATCAAGAACTTAACCAGCTGTTTACTATCAATCGTCAACGTGTGTGTCACCGATAGTTGTGAGAAACAAATGAAGCTTAGCTGTAGACGAAACATCTGATTACTTAGAACACGGGAACAGATCGTTGGTTAAACCTTAATTAACGCTGAAAATGTTCAATTACACTGAATTGTTATCGTGAATCCATTACGCATCTATTTGTTGAAACATTGTAATTCGTAGTACATTTGCTTGTTAGAGTTTAATTATTTACTAATGCCGATTCGCGGTTTCGATTGAATAATTATGTATTTCGCAGAGATAGCACTTCTTGTGGCAGTATTTAGAAAATGTATTAAATAAACACGATTAAAAATTGTGAAGATTATTAAAAATATGAAATAAAACAATAATAATGTTCTAGTAAAGAATTTTCTTGTATGTAAACATCTCTGTTACCAAGAATTCTGTTACCTAAAAATGATACATCAATGATAACTCGTCAATTTTTCATGATAACACATTTTATTTTAATATTTTAAAAATATTGGTAAAATATCTTTTTCTGCGGCCTCATATCATAGTGCTTAAGGTCTCTGATAATGCCTAATACTTTACTACATATATTTAATCAAACTTATTAAAGTGGGTCCTTTTGTGATGTACAAGTCATAACCTTTCATTTGATACCCCACTTGAGCATATTTGCAGACATTCGGTTTTTTTTCCCCACTTTAACCCCCCATAACTTTGAAACGGCTGAATCGATTTTCATGAATCATGTCTAAAAACACTCGCCCGTAAAAGGCCTGTAATACAAAAAAAATTAAATTGAAATCGGTTCATTCGGAAGCTATGATGCCACAGACAGACAAACAGACAGACAGACAGACAGACACGTCAAACTTATAACACCCCTCTTTTTGCGTCGGGGGTTAAAAAATAACCTTAAACGAATTAATAATAAATGCTCGAAGTACTGCAAAAGGTATAAAATATGGTCTTGCTTACTTAGAACATAACGAATGAATTTCCCCCGAGATTTCAACGTACTTCATGTTCAACTATTTACCTGGATCTCTTGTTAGCTTTTACTTTCGGTATTATTTTAAGCTGTAAAAATATAACAATGTTATTCGAATGTTTTAAGAAGAAGAGTTTTATAATGTCTCATAGTTTGGGACTCGACGTTAATTTAAATATACCTACTTTTCTTTTACTGCAAGTACAGTAGGATTTTTGATATGGTATGAATACAATAATAGCAAATTAAAGTTACATAGGGGGAGGGGCAAATAACGTCATACCTTAGTAGAAAACGAGCATAGCAGTGACGTCAAGTGATTTTTGAAATCAATGTGTCTTCCTTAAGTTTTTAAATAATAATATAACTAAAAAATCGTATCCATTACTTTTCATTAATCTATCCGACGAACGGTATTAAATAACAATAAAAAAAACTTTTTTCTACTGCCATAATCCTATCATTTTTTAAATAATGATCGATTGTCAGGACTACAGCAACAAATCTATAAGAAACTGTTTATTACACGTAATACATTACGTTTTAAGATTGCAATATTCGTTGTATTATTGAACTCAGACACGCAATACGAAGGCGAGTACGATAACTTCACAGTTAACATTCCGGAAATTAATAGAACACGTAATTTAATAGAAACATTATTGAAACACTGCAAAGATAAACTAATGACATTTGCTTCTTACAATTAACACGAAAACCTTATCCCTTTGTTTAAGCTGTCTTTCCAAGAAATATTATAAAAATTATAATGTCATTTCGCTCTCGTGTCGGTGTCGGTGCCGTATATGTGTCATCATGATTGGATATAACAGGCTCCTGAAAAACAGTATTTACTATCTTGGGAGCCTGGGTATAATATTTTGTAAATCACCTTATTATGGAAATAAATTATTATCATTATTACTATTATTTGTTATCGAGTTATGCACTTATCCAATAAATTGGGCTATTCATTTTTTATTTTACCAGCAGCAGACTAGCAGCAAGAAATTTTATATACAGCTTAGGAGATCATATAGGATACTAGGATATCATATATTAGTCGGTAGAAGTAGACAAACGTCCAACAACTTTCTCTAAGGCTTTTGACATAGATACTCTATCAGAATTTCCCCATTATAAGAAAAGTTTATATAGGTTTATAATAAATTTGCAACGACTCTTATTATTATGAAATCATAGTAAAATACTTGACTTGTGTACCTATTCTGAGAGCTATGTTATTACCAAAATAACTATCTACTATCAAAAACCCGTTCGAGGTGCTCAAGTCGTTTCGTTAATGCGTGCTAGACGGTATAATAATGTTTTGTGGACAAGATTGATCGCCTAAAGCTATTGACCTGAGTTTGGGTATAGAGTATAGCTATAGAGTATGGACCATAGATAGATTCATAGAGAATTAGAAATAAAAGAATAATTAGAAATAGATCGTAGTATGTTTAGGATTTTTTTAATATGTACTATTATGCTATTAAATGAAGTTCATCTATGTAATAAAAATCTGTGTATTTTTTCATATAATAATTAATTATTTATATTTCAGTAGATTTATTATGTAGCTTTAATTATATTTCGATTACTAAGATGTAAATCACGCGGTCAAAAAATTAATCAATGAAAGATATTTAGATTTAAATTTCGTAATTCACATAAGTGTGTAGTTCTATCTATAATTATACGTTTATAAATAATCTATCTTTATACAACAATCTCATGGAAATATTTCTAATATACCGGTATTTTAACTTTACTCCGAAACCACCATTTACAAAACTGATTAAATTATAAATTCCCTACAATATTTTTTGTTTGAAACGATTTTAAACCTTTCTACATACATCGTCATTTCTCAGTAATATATTATTCAAATGAAGAATTGTTCTCCATTCAGTATTCTTGTCTAGACCAACTATCTCGAAATTGATTTAAACATATCCATCATTTTTACTATCCCGGGATAAAACTCAAAATTGTATATTAAGTTTTACTGTTGGCCATCAAACCCGATGTGGCATTTTATTTAGTACTGTATTTTATTTTTAATTAAAATAAAGATATGTTCTTACGTTAAGCGTATCTTACACTGTTATATCTAAATTTGCCATAAGTCTACACTAATATTATAACGAATAAATATTTGTATAATTGGATTTTTGTATGTAACGAATAAACTCAAAAAGTACTGGATCGATTTTAATATTTTTTTTTTCATTACAAAGCTACATTATCACTAAGTAACATAGGCTATTTAGTACTATATCTACCCGTGCGAAGCCGGGACGGGCCGCTAGTATTAATTATACTCAAATATTTAGACCAATCTTATAGTAGAGTAATCCTGGAAGCATACCCATGCAATTAGATCCCCCATTTTTTTATTATTATTACCTAATTTGATTATTCTCCTCTTGTATAGACAAACTCGATCTAAAAGCTAATTCAAATAAACGTTCTAGAAGCAATTTTTCTTCAAATACCCGGTCTAATATCGTACAAAGTGAACAAAGCCATATAATTTATTTACGGCTTTCAGTATTTGTTTCCCTCCACAATAAATCTAGGAAAATGTATCAACTTGTAGCGGCATTTAGAAACATGACCAAAAGTATTGAATTAACTATATTCTTCTTCTTGATATAAAGTTTTTTTATTTTGTTTCGTTTTTCGTATTTTATATTTAATTATACTTTTAAGTACATTTCGCTTCAAAAAGTTATTGCAACCACAGACTGAATTTTAAACAAATGAAACAACATGATGAAAATAAATCCTTTAATTTCCGCGAATAAAATTACATTTCCAATTGCTATTTATGAATTGATTAAATAGGTTTATTAAATTTAAATAAATATTATACAAATTAATGATATATTTACATTGTTTATATTGGACTGGATGGACGAACAGACATTACGAAACTTTTATCGTCGTAACTTCGAAACCCTTTATTCGTTGCTAGTATTAAAAATTAAGGATCATTTATGCTTGTATATAGTAACACTAAAACAGACAGAGAAAAACGACAGCTTTTATACTATGTAGTGGTCATGACCCCGCCATTTTTATAAATCCACTGATTTATTTCAATATGCCAATATGCCAACTAGGGTAAGGCTTTTCTTACATATCTTTAAAATACGGTTTTAATAATAATAATAATAAAAATTCTTTACTGTCAAAAGAAATACACCTTAAAACTAAAAATGAAAATTACAGCAAAAAATGTTTTCATTAGTTATTTCTTACAGCCAACCAGTAGTACGGAAAAGCTGATCAATAAATTGTAATAATGTGGTTTTTACTTTATTCACCCGGTAACTTGAATATACTTCATCTTATTGCAAATAAAAATCTCACAGCCATGGACGGTTTAATATTAGATTCCTAATCTGAAAAATCTAAACAAACCCACACAAAGAAACGTCAAACGAACAAAAGTTTGGCGGGAACACAGATCGCCATGCCGACGCCATTGTTGTCGAATTGGACACGAAGCCATTCGCGCCGGTCGAACTTCGACGAATATGCACACGTCTAAACAACATAATAAATTCTTTTCTCATTCTGTCCTTATTAGCAAACATTCGCCGTGTTAATTGGCAACTAGATATTTTAATTTTATAACATCTTGGCATTACGAGTACAATGCTTAAAAAAATATTTTTCCGTACACTAGAATAATAATAACCAGAAGAATGACCCCATCATTACTTGGAATTTTTAAGTTTAATAATTAATTAAATAAATTCAATGTCAAATATATCATATTTAGCAATGTAGTTGTACAATAAAACTGTTAATTTGTCATTGTATTACAAAACAACGATGTGTCACCGGTTTCGAAAGCAGAGAAGACCTGGCAAGTCCCATACTGTCGTCGTCGTCGTCGTCTCAGCCGCTGGAAGTCCACTGCTGGACATACTGTACACTTTTAAAATTATAAGCAAAATCACGGATTAAAATATTTATAAACGAAAAAGAATCTCTGTTCTAGAACCGTTCCAAGGTTTTTTTTTCTTTTCAATATATTCATATAGAGCTTATTTGATTCATTTCTTTCACACAATAGATGAGGTAAATACCTTTTTATAACATATTTACAGTACTTATTTACAGTAAAAACAGTGTAGTTATTGAGATCAAAGTTAACAAACAATGTATCGGACTAGAGCTATCCAAACTTTAGCAATACCACGTTATTGGTTCTTTAAAATTAAACGAAATAAGAATCCTGGTCGAGCGTTGTTTACGATAAAAATGCCACTTCATTTTGTTGGCAACAGGACTTGGTTACGTACTAGCATCTAATTTCATTGTTTAATGAGTGAGTATATTGTTTACTTAAAACTGTAATGGATAGCACTTAAGGATATATATTTATAGGAAAAAGGAGATCATCATGACTATCATATACTAGTGAAAATTTGTATAGAAAATTTTTTCAAAGCATGCTGACTTGCTTGTTCAATATTTACACTACCTACCACTGATAGATGGCTTTACAATTAACGTAAGTTTCACTAAATTTACGTAAGCCTTATTTTACAAATCGTAACGAAGCTCGCTCAAACATCGCAAGTTCATTTGGCGGTCGTGCGAATTATGGCCAATTAAGACGGGCCAAAATAGTGAACAGTTTATAAATCTCCAGAGGTCAACGTACACTGGTCTCAAGTCTCATAACGGTACTGTAATGAATTATAAATCATTACGACACAAGTGCAAGGCACGTACACAAAAGACTAAACATCTGTCATAAAATTTTGGGGAGGGGAATGTGAGCAGTGTGAAGACTGTAATAAGGCTTATTTTGGTGTGTCGGTACAAAGGTGTTATTCTTCTCGTAAATGAAGTGGGATTACGGATAATACGCGGAGTAATGGATGTAGGTGTTACAATTGGTTTGAAATATGAATAACCTTTAGCAATTTGGGAGACGTATCGTGACAAGCTCGAGAATGAGACGCGAATGAATTAGAATTCCGAAATGTATTTATATCCAGAATTATGTTATACCCTTAAATCTATTAAATCATTTCTATATATTAAATGAAAATGCGTATTACTTTGTGGGAAGCAAATTTATTTTTTGCTTTTTAGTTTGAAGTCGGTTTATTTTTTGTTAAAAAATATTTGTTATATATATATGACATCTGTTAGGTTTTTATTTATTCTATTATTATTGCTGCTTTGAAATTTCGGTCCCTTACAAAGTTATTACACGTTGTTCTATCAATCAAGTCCTGAATGATACGTTATTTTAAATCAGACATGAATATGATATGAAGATCATAAATAATTCAGCTTCACATGCGGTGACATGATTGTGAATGCATGAGATTGCACTCAAAAATGTCGATTTATACGTCAAAATATTTCTGTTGCGGTTATGTAAGGGGATAAGTAAATCGATGAATATTTTTCCAGTACAATACATATATGATTTCTTGTTTCAGCTTTTGGCAGAAAACTATGTTATATTTTGTTTATAACGAGTTAAAAATTGAATAAAGAGACCAGACAAATGCGAAACTTTAAGGGACTTGAATATACGGTATAAATTTTATGTCGACGCTTTTAGGCGAAATCAAATCATGACGGACATTTTGAGGGAACCGTTTTTATATAAAAGGTGAAGAAACCAAAAGTTTCTCCGAATGCTAGTCACAATTTTAAAATATTATAGTTTTTCTTTCATTCCCGATATAAAAACAGAATGAGTCATATTAAACAGCTGTAGTATCCTAAACATTATTTATATGTTAAAGTATGGTAACTGTAAGGTGTGTGTCATTCATTAATCATTAATTTAGGTCCAAAGTGAAAGCTTAGTTTGAATTGATTTACGTCTTAATTACGAATGCTTCCCACGACATTATCCGCTAGAAACCTAATGTTTCCTCTACATAGCTTCCCTTTCAATTAAATATTATCTGATTAACATTCTAGGCCGTATTGAAATAAAGAAATAACAGGTTAATACACAAATTTACTCTAAAAGACCTTATCATTCACATATTCTCTTAGTAAAGACAAATAAAACATAATACCCTATCAATACTAAATCAGTTACGCGTCACTAATAAAACAATTCCTATCATAAATACTGTCAAGTATAATATCTACTAACTACTTTCCCAACATGAACTAGAAAGAAATTAATGAAGCAATAAAAATGATAAACACAAGACAATTTCATGAACACGTCTCACAAATAGCATAATACAGATCTAGCCTATGCAATATGCAATGCGTCCCTCAAGGCGACAAGGTAACGCAATCTCGGTTACCATCGTCGCATACTAAACGACTGTTATATATTCAACCGGGAAAAATCGTGGCCTACCCTCCCCAGGTACACGTGACGCGAATTCAATCAATAATAGACAATAGTCTAATACTTTAATTCAGTATAAATTTGAACTGTTAATGCTTTGTCGTTAAAAGGTTGATTTAAACCATAAAATAAAACGACAAACCATGGACGAATCCTTCTTACAATAACTTCATTAGTATTTTTGATAGGCACATTTAAAATAATATTTAAAATAAAGGAATTGTACTTGTATTGTACTTACATTATAAAGTATTTATATAAATTTATTACTACCGCCCGCCCTGATCGACAAATCTAATCATTAAAATACTGAAGGAAACCTATTTTAGTTCAAAACCAAACAAAAAGCAAGAACCGGGAAAACCATTTTCACGAAGAAAGCAATAAATCAAATACTAAGATCAAAAAGCTATTGTTAAGAATCTGTGTTCCTTCGTCATAACTCATAAGCAATTGCTGGCGGAAAATTATTTATAAGTTGTAAATCCCCGAAGACAACCACTCCTTGGCGCCAGTGGTAATAAATTTTGCAAGTTAAAGCATTAAAATCTCGTTAAAACGCTCTCGAGTATCAGCAGTGCCCCCATACCTAGTAGTTACAGCTCGTCGAGTCTGTGGTTAATGTAACGTAATGAAACAACCGTCACTCGCGAGATGGACGCCGTGCCTGACATTGCCAAAGCGCAACAAGTGAGCTCACTAAACTAGTTGACCGACTCGTCGCTAGACCGCTCGCACAAACGCTAGAATCGAAAGTAGCCAGCCGAACTTTGTAACTCCTTTAAATAGAGATTTATGCACGTACTCTAAATCGTTTGAAATACATTTTGTTCCGAATTGAATTTCGAACAGTGAACTGTTTAATCGACACAATTTAGCTTGGCGGGCAATTTTCTCCAAATAAGGTCTACTCGTTTTCGGTGACGCAAAAAGTTGTTTGGAACACGCCTGTCGTTTGGCGGTCTTGTTATTGAACGCGACAGAATCGTTTGATAAAAAAATCTTCCTTTAATTCGTGAAAGAAAACAGTGTCATTGTATACAATATGTGTGGTCAATTTAAATGATATCCGTATAAGGTACAGATAAATATGCCGAGTGTTTGTAAATCTGTTTATTTTTAACTACTCTAACGATGTCCTTATAGAGAAAACGCTTTTACACTACAACAATCCTAATATTATAAACTAGCGGAACCATGCCCATTTCGTAGGGTATAATATAACCAACACACAAAGTTTACTTCTTTATAATATTAGTATAGATATATGATTTTAATTTCTCATAGGTTTATCTTTAAGTATATATTGTTATGAGTTGCGTGTATTAATTTAAATTGAAAAGCTTGATTAAAGCATGAAATTACGTCCTCCAGCTCTGTGCATCACATCTCATAAAAAGAAAAGATTTGATTTGGTTTAAGTATAATGAACAGTCATGAGCTGCCAACAAGTTTATGCTACATGGAATAAATTGCTTCCCGCCGATTAATACCAATAATGCCATGTAGCGACTGATGATACATCCACGGATCTAGTCGAGCAACTCATCGAGAGACCGATCGGGACGGCAAGGAATGTTGCCACAAGGTCGGGTACGTTCATTGACCAATATGGGATTTATGGCTTATAATCAATATCATCCTTTCTTTATACGTTGATTTAGGTATTAAATGTATTAAGGTGGCGTATAAAGTCATTACAATCAGAATATCAACAAATTTGTTTGTAAAAAGTTTCAATTAGAATACTATTGTAGCGTTGAAAATGTATCTAAAAAAATTACTTTGTTATTTTATTTCCTTTACTATTTATTTTTAATAATGAGAGTATTGGTATTTATTATATAAATTACGTATGACTTTATTGTCTTTTTGCTCCTTTCGAAATATGATGATGATGATAGATATACGAGATGTTTTATAGGTTTTCTTCATACATAGTGTTTAACGTTATAAGTAGCGTAGTATTTAGATTAGCTTACAAAAATGTGATACGTTCAAAGTATTTTCATTTGCATATGTTTATTATAAAATTTTATGAGTGGCAAAACTGGATTCCATATTAACATGAGATATTGCCACAATGACGCGGTAGATTTTGATTATTATCTACATAAAATAAACCCAGACTAAATTCACTGCTGTTATCAACGACGCATGACAACAATGACATATTTCGAACCTAGCTAATAAAATTGAAAAAAAAATTAATGAACGAACAAAGAAATAACAAAAATAAAACATAATAAATCATAAAAAAATACTGTACCAAAACATTTTCTAACGAGTGGGCAATTCATCAAGTATTTCCAGGGTGTGTGTGGGGGTTGTTTTTTCTTCTTACAGCTTCTGTGCGAGGGGTGAGAACACCGCTCAAGCGTTTTGCCGTGCTTCGTGAACATTCCGAGCACACAAGAACACATCCATAAAACGTTACATCACTAACACTAACACGACACTATTCATCCTTCGATGGTCAACATCGAGTCACAACCACTAAGCACAGAGTACCACTGAAAGATCATTCGTATCCATCACCTTGCGAGGCGAACGCTACACGGTTGCCGACTTTAACTGCAAAAAAAAAGAAACAAAAAGAATGTAGTTATTCCCCATTCCCCGTCAAAACAATAAAAATATACAAGCGAAAACGTAATGAATCGAAGTGGAGTAGGACGGTGACACATTCAATAGTAAAGTGCTCGATCATGAAAGCACGACAAAAAACAGATAGGTACGTTATTTTTTTAACGTCGCGCCATTCCGTTACGAAATGAAAGTATAAGTCTGTGTCAATGTCATGCTAGAAAACTGACATATACATTTTTTCAATTGGAACGTATAGATAAAACACACATCAATATTTTGACGGACCGCAACCGAGGTCACCTATAATCATAACCTGTTAAGCCTGTTACAATTATTTATGTATCAAATTATTATTGTTTGTGCGGATAAGCACTGCACATTGATCCACTTTAAATATGGAAACAGTCCTATTACCAGTATCGGCAGGGGAAAAAATATAACCAGTTACATTTTTATTTCGAAATACTTAAAATTCGAACGCAGCCAACATCGTAATGATTACCATCACTACCTTTTTTATTTTAAATAACGGACATAAAAAACGACATATTAAAATATCCTCTCCGGACAGAAGTTGGACTGAGTAAAGCTAAAGCAAAATATAGACACATATTATGTACCATCATCTAAATAGGAACCTATATACAACTAGTTATTGAGCTTAAGTTTTTGATGTTCTTAAAACTGGCAGGTAAAGGTTTACCAACAAAGGCCACACAGAAATCGTGAACGTTCAAACATTATGCTAAAAAAACAATTCTGCATATATAGCATGTATAGTTTGAAGAAAACTATGAGGGAAGCAAGACGTTACCGTCTGACATGAACAAGCGGTCACAGACCGGCGTAGGAAGGTCAAGGCGCTACTCAAACATCACCGTACAGCTAAACACCGTTCAGACAGAGACAGGGTTGTCATCTATCCAGATTCCTTACAATACAATTCGTCTTTTAAAGACCACCTAATTGGTACTAAAAAAGTGTTTAGACCAGACTTTTAGCATAATACTTCAAAAAGAAAAGAGAACAGCCCAATTGATTAAAATGAGCATGTGAAAAGGTATGTCTAGTCATTTTCAAATAAAATTGTAGAAAATACAAAAATAGCTACACTTCGTAAAAGCTTTGAAAAATAAGAAGGTTTTAAAGTAATATTTTAATGGTTTATATATAACCCAATTTCTTGATACCACCGCTACCAGCCCTAAACAAGGACAGCTTTATCGTTCTTCCGTTAACTTTATGAAAACAAGTTCTTGTTTCAATAGTCATTGGATGTGATGACTGATTTTGCCATACAGGAAGTCAGGAATGATTACGAGTTATTCCAGTTCACATTTTTAAATACCGTAGTAGAATAAACACAGGCGGTCGTTTGTAAATTCAATTTTGATACAGCTTTATAGAGCTTAATTTTGTCTACCATCCACTACGAATAAATTATCACTTAAATAAATATTATGTAATTGAACACTAAAAGATTATATCATAATATAATATACTTATAAAAACATTATCTGTAATTGAAATTCACCAATAAATAAAGTTTTCAAAGCATGTCCACTTCATAGATTTATGGGAACAATTTAGTGAAATAGTAAAAGGTATAAATCTTTAAATTTCTCCGCTCTGCTCAGTTTCATGTTGCTCCCGTGTCTCTATAAATTTGTCATTTGTCCGACTCGTATTTATCGGTAAAGACTGAAATCCGAATATGGCAGTCGTAAGTCCAAATAAGCGAGTTCGCTGCATTTGGAACGAGATAAACATAGAGATAAAAATCGCTGCTTCGACATGTAACATATAAACGAAAGTAGCTTTTTATATTTCAGCCTTATGTAAGTTTCCGTCTTTAAAATTTCTTTAATTTTTGACTGACTTATTTATTTGATATAAGACTGACTTGGCGCATATAGAAGGAAAGATATTACCTCATCAGCTATTTTAATCACCAGTCTAGACTTACACTACCTACTATATATTATAACATGAATGTTATAGTTTATTTCTGTCATACGATATATTGTAAAGGGATAATCTGAGCTAACGGAATATTTCGCTATACAGTTGATACGAACAGAAAATCTATAAATTGATTTTGTATCGTTTTCAAACCTCTCAAATATAAGGTTTCAAGTATTGTTTTATCGACAAAGTCCAGACAGCAGACACATAACGACTCCCTAGACAACAGATGTTGTGGCTTTGATATTTGAACTCGACTTACATGAAACTGACCCTAACGCAGGGCTAAGGGGAAAGAGGGTGTTAACTACACAGAGCTATGACGTCACAGGAGAGGTCATGCCCTCGCAGCTTTCAGAATATTACGAAAAAATGCCATATATCAAAGATATTACTCGAGGAAATACATTTCTCGCGAGACGTCACTTCCTCTTAACGGAGCGTGTTCTGATATGTTGAAACATTAGAAACTCGAAAACTATCCTCAATAAGCATACATAGTAGAATTTCACGCTAATGCATTTATAATGTTTATAAATGCATCCGTCTGAGAGACGCCAGTCAGCTGTGCATCGGTGTCGACTTACATTCAGCCATTGTATCGGCATTTTGAATGGTAATACCGAAGCCAGGGCGCGATGGAATAGCTGAGCAAATAATGAAATGTCCACAATCGACAGTCGCAAAAGGTTTTCAATGTTCGTTCATCAGAGCGTGTAATATTTTCTCAGTAGTCGGTGGGTACAGCAATAAAGCAGTGACAGTGTTGGTAACATAATGTTTTAGTGAGGGCGTATCGATTGAATTAATGAGATGTGGGCGCACGTGTGGTCCGTGTTTAGAATTGTGGATGGGATTGCAAACGACCGAGTTATCGCTTTAAGAACGTTTTATAGCCACGTTACCATTTGCAAACAATAGTGAGAGAAATCAATAATGTTCCGAGCGGCAATATTTGGACAGAATGGTATAACATTCATTAACCCTTTGTCATTATTATCAACATGGTCGTGCGATAAAACTTGAATGTAATAATTTAATAGAACTATTGCTGTTACAATATTATTCTTTATTGCTTGCTGTTCGACTTGTTTTTGAAGACGCGCTTTAAAATCTTAAAGTTGTCAATTTGATATGAAACTTATGTAGACATAGGTTATTGATACGTCAACGAATACTTGCTCTGTAGATTCTATTACGAATATACCTATTAACTTTGACGTAAATAAAATTATAACTAACGCAAGGTTTTAAATAAATTATTAGAAGTCTAAAAGAGAAAATACAATCGAATAACCGAATATACTTAAAATAGATACAAAATAATAGATAGATTAATGAATCTATACCTTGTCTATACAAATATATGCTGAATCGACCACTAAGATTGATGGTCGCTTCTCTGAATCGTTTTTTCTTAACAATGACTCATGCGCTACAGTAGTTCAGGGAATCTAAACCTGTACAAATAAAAACCAAGCCTTGCCTTTCCTTACACGTGTATTGAAACTTCACTCTTACATAGTGTAGGTATACGTGTTGTCATACTGACAGTATATATAAAATACAACTATTTAAAATTGAATAATCCCTTTTCGTATAAAAGTTAATAAACTTTTAGGGTGACATATTCAATCGTTATTTATAATCTATCTCACATAAGTAATTATGTAAAATTTATAATAATATTTAAAAATTTATTCAAATGCGTACAAATTAATTACTTACCTATTAAGATTAATTAAGTTTAAATTAAGATATTTCTTCCCTTTAAAATGTTGAAACTTTACATGAAAATCATAACTTTACATTTTAAACTAAGTCCTAAGTATGTCATTTGCAAGAATTTGTATCAAATGGAAATTGCGAACTTCTCAAGTGTCTCAGCATACAAATAGTTCACTTTGAAATTCAAGCTTTTGACTTATTTTTAGTCTTAATTTTTTTATTATTTCTATGCGCAAAAGACATGACAATGTTTATTCTTTCCTGCGATTCCGTGAGTTTATAAACTTTTATTTCAATCAACAAAAAATAACATATAAAACCAAATCGCTTTATATCGTCATATCATATTAAATATATATCGTATATCATATTATATAAGTTTTTATCAACATCAATTACACTAAGTATTCTAAAAATTAAACTCAATATCGAACCGTTTAGAATATTCACGAACACGAAGGCATACGTTAGCTTAGCCTCGTGTTATCGCGGCAAGCCTCCTTCGTCACACAACCTTATCGCACTTAACGCGTATTGTGACGTCACTAACCAGTAGCTAATTAGTGTAATATCCATGAAAGAAACAGATAATTAAAATTATCTAGAACCGTTGTGGATAAGAGTAATATTTAGTAAAAACTCACTTAATTTAAAACTATATTATATAGCACGCTTAATACTTTAAATGCAGTACGTAAGATATTATTTCTAAGAGTTATTTTGTACTATGGTGAAATCCAACAACAATATAATTGAAATTCTAGACTGAGCTTCGTGGATTGCCGCCGAGGTTATTCACCTCAAGGACTAATGGTGTGTTTTCTAATGCCTTTATTGCTATACCATTGATTTTGCTAGTGTTTATGGAGATACATGTTACTTTTATTCAATGAGAATTGTTTATTTCGAATTTATGCGTCTGTCCCATTGTTCTCGACAGTTTTAATGTATTACTGTATTTATTCTGATTAATATCAACCATTATAATAGATTATTATCAGATAGCTCATTGAATTGTGTGATTCGTGACGATGCCTACGTTTTACCACAATGTTTTGCAATAAATTAATAGATATTGCAAGTTCTCAATTACATAATAAAACCAGGTAAATAAGAATGATAAATGATAAAAATTTAATACAGTAGCATTAAAATATGAGACCGCTCAGTTATGTGAAGTACAATTATAGTAGATCTCGCGGGTAAATTGTAGTACAAAATATAATTTTTGTGAACTGATAAAAATTTTAGGGAGACAAGTTTTATGCAGTTGAAGATTCGCTTACTACGTTCGAGAAGTAAGTACGTCAAGGAAGCACGTTAGAAAATATTGTTAAACTTGTAATTTTCATATACGCTGTTCTTCAAGAAGTCTACTAGGACATTTTACTTGTATCTTTACGAACTTTTTCGTATCCCACGCAACAGTCCACGTGAATGAATTCAAATTAAACGACAAGCACGTGCTTTAAAACGCGTCACTGCGTAGGAATAAATAATAAAACATATCATTTGCGTATTTGAGTAGTTAGTAGTTAGTAGGTAGTCGGCTCGGAGATAGAGGGCGTGGTCTCGCACGCCACTGATTACAATTATTATTAGGCTGTGGTAATTACGAGGCGCCAGATAAAATATTATGCGCCATCGGCGAAGCGATAATAAAACATAATATCATACAATTCAAACACGTTATGAATAACGGAATATGAAAGGACTAAAGGACAGTTGAATAATTATTATTATTTTAAATACCCAGTTATGCTTAAAGATGACAGAGAGAAAAAAGGTCATCATGTTTTGATACCTTAAATATTTTAATGTTTATGTTTACCCTATAATTCAGACGAGAGATCAGTATCAGCAGTTTGCTCTTTGCGAATCGAAAATAAAATTTTAAAACAAATTTTATTTTTGCTTAACTATTTTGGTTTTTAAAATATCAAACCGTAAACATGCCAGTCATTTAAAATTAAAATCGTATTTTATACGAATTTATAACCAGATTATGTACAGCCCATAACGGCTTTGTAGTATTGGATTCGGTTCATACATATGTTGAGGTGATAAATTTATTAAATTTACATAAACATGGTGTATACTGCTTTATCAATCCGATCAAAAGTAACTACATACGTAATATGAACTTTATATACAGAGTTCTCTCGCGATGGAAAATTTACTATTTCCTATTGTTACACGAGCGTGTGTGTAAATCTCAAATGTTTTCCATATTATTATCAAGATATTGCTAAGTTCTTCCAATATCAAGGAAAGTTTACGGACTTGTAATGTAAACACAGGTGATAAGATAACGCTAATATTACAACATTTAATTATTATTATCATAACTCAATTTACGTGTTTAATATACGATTGTTATAGCGTATCTTTTTTTTATTTATCTTAGTGATTTCAATATTAATTGATAAAGACTCAACCAAATGTTTATTTCACGTAAATGCTGGTATAATCTTAGTAATTTATCATCCCGTACCCTTCATTTCTTTATATCACAACTCCTCTCCCTTTTCCCCTTTTAGAGGTCAGAAACACATTCGTGACTGACATAGCTACTTTATAAAGGCGGACGGGGTTTCTTAACATCAGGCTATATTTTTTTGTTGTTGAGAATGTCTGAACAAATGATGTATTAAAAGGTAAAACATAACATGCGTTGCCGCACTCTTGGGCTCTATCGTGGGTCATCAAAAATCGCTTAGGTCGTTTGCAACAGATGAATGCCGATGTATAAAATGTACAAGACATGGAGGTAAAACAAACACTGGAAAGGACGGGAAATAAATATTTTGTTGTGAAAATTATTTTAGCTAAAAAGAGTATTCTGGAGCTAAATGGGTTATAGATATATGCCTAAGGAGTCATATAGGCTGTTAAACTATGGACATGTCGCAGGCGGATTGTATAATCCGCTGTATTACATTACGGCTAGCCGTTTTACAAAACGGGGCCGTTTTGCAAAGCGGCGGTTCAACGATTAGCCGTATTGAATGCGGATAAGTAAAAAACCGCCTAAATGTATTCGTCGCCATATGTTAGTTTTTTAATATATTGGGTTAGGTTAGGTTAGTTATTTATTATTATAAAAAAACTTAATTACTCATCTTTAATAAAAATGAAGCTGAGTATTCGAGTTTTTTTTTTATAATGATACAAAACTAACCAAACCTAACCTAATTTAATAAAAATAAAGCTAAGTAATCAAGTTCTTTTTATAATGATACAAAAACTATGACTATAATACAAAAATAATAAGAATGTAAGAATTTATAATGATACAAAAACTACGCAAGACAATACGGCTAAACGTTGAACCGCCGCTTTGCAAAATGGCCCTGTTTTGTAAAACGGCTAGCCGTAATGTAATACAGCGGATTATACAATCCGCCTGCGACAGACATATTTTTATTTGAATATTCTTTATAATAAAAAAACAAGAAATTATAATAATTGCGTTTTTATGTCGGTCTAGAAGGTCTTAAACAACTTCAGAAAGATACCAGAAAACACCTTCTGTTTTTTAACAAATTTTGTATATTTAAACAAGCGTATAACAAACTAAAAACTGCAAATTTTAAAATCTCACTTCAAAAGAGCAGCTCCAGTATATAGCGCATAATAGCTCAATGACAGCAACATACAGAACGCAGCCCGTCTCGCCGGGATAAATTGTTGTGGAAAATTACAGAGTTCTGAATTTTTTAATCTCCTTACGTTATCTTTTAGTTTGATTCATTGCTCTGGCACTCGTAAATCAATCAGGATTACATCATGTTATGTAAACAATACTTCATTCTTCCCAAACCTATCTACGTGAAATACATTTGATAAACCACCATTTAAATTCGGTATGAAATGCCTAATTACGAATATGATAGAATGTGTATTTAGAATTTTATATATGAAAATTTTCCTAGCGCAGTCGCTAATGCCCTTCAATATGGGACGAACGCCAAAGTCAACAAAAATAATATCTGAAATCATTATAGATTGGTGTTTTAGAGAATTTTCCTGATTTCCATCCATGGGGTGAGTTAAATTATCATATTGTTATGGTAATCACTTCCATTGTAAAGCTTCCGCATAGGCAAAGATTTGATTTCGCCAACATGAATACAGCTTGATTGATTTTATTCAAAGAAAAGGTTTCTATGACAATGAATGGCGAAATCCGAATCAATACAATTAGTATCTGTTGATATCAGTGATCTGAATTGATTTCAATATCAATTCTATGGACATTTAGGAATTTCAGCTATGTTTACAAGCAATGTTGACGAGTTGTTCATACATTTAGTAGAAAAAAAAGATAGCTATATAGTTAAAGATATATGGTTAAAGTAAACCATTATGGTCTACTATAAATGTAAAAATTACATTAGCTTGCTTAGTTATTTAATTTTTTTGTGGAGGTATATACGTGTGGCTGTAGAAATGATTCCTTTTAACGCAAAACCTTCTGAATGGATTTAGTTGGAATTTCCTAAACAGGTACATCTTACCCTCGATCAACTCATTTTCTTTTTAACCCAGTATTAACATGGTTAGTGAAACTACGAAGGCAGAACATATAGTTGCATATCCTGGGTTAATTTGTGTGCTGCAAATTTCGCCTAACCTAATCTAGGGATCCAACGAGAATTCCATTAGCCTATAATTAAACTTGTCTCACGTTGCAGTTACCTATAAATAGCAGGTACAATTTAGCTTAAAAGTAACTCAATTACGTGAGGATTTACTGCGGAATATTGCTGTTACGTGCAACAACATGTATCGATTATTTTCTGATAACCGGTGAACGTGTTTGTTTTGAGGGTAGTTTCGTATCTGTTTTGATTTTATCTCCTTCATGTTATTACTAATATTATAAATTCCGATGTTTATGACGTTTGTTAATTCTTTGTAAAGCTTTCACGCAAAAACTATTGAATGGATATATAACAACATTCGATTGAAAGTTATCCATATACAATGTAAAAACGCGTGATAATAGCTACTAAGATGTAAAAGAGAGTAAGTAAATCATTTTAACCGACAACCATGTTTGTATGATAATCAATTCGCGCCTATAAAACCTTTTAAATGTTAAAATAGCGTCGATAAATTAAAGGTATAATTACAAAGCAATACTTGCTTTTAATTTCAGTAAATTCAAGGTACAACGAAACTGTTTATCTTTCGGTTTTAATTAATATATAA
Organism: Eurema mandarina; assembly: GCA_018238005.1. Taxonomy (NCBI): domain Eukaryota; kingdom Metazoa; phylum Arthropoda; class Insecta; order Lepidoptera; family Pieridae; genus Eurema; species Eurema mandarina. The sequence continues at coordinate 22,058 of DWAJ01000281.1, forward strand.
TGGATATACAATGACAGTTCATTCATACAAAATGGTGCACGATAAGGTTTGACCAGGGAGACCTCGAATAGGGTTGCCAGGGCAATATAATTTTGTTAAACAATTGATTAGGTACAACGCTTTTAACGAATTAAACACGTGATTTGAGATTAAGTATTAATAGAGCGCCCTGCAGTTTTACTCGTGTAATTTTTGTTACAGTGGTAAAACTGGGCTGTAAAGGATCCTATGGATTAATGTCGAATCAATTACTTCATTATGTGTAGGTAACATTCTATAATACTTATAGTAAGGAGAAAAAATTAACCTTTTACAATATTTTTTTAAATTAAATTTATTATAGAATCATTGCAAAATATATATACGAAATAACTTGTTGCACTTAAAAAAAACTATATTCTTGTAAAAATAAGACATTATTTTAATAGTGATTATTAAGAAAAACTAAGGATTAATTTACTTTTAAAATTCTCCGTCTTCGTAATTTCACTATTTCTACTGATAAAATATCGACGGCCGGAAATATTTAATATATTTAATGTACCTTCATACATTGTCATATACGAATGTTGTAAATAAAAAAGGCAACTGAAACTGATATTAAAATTTTACGAGCCCCGTTTTGTCGAAGGCTCGAAAGATATTCTTTGAAATTATTTATGTATGCCAATTTCTCTCATGGCACTGAAGGTAACGCTACAAGCGTATGTATAACATTAAAAATTCATTTTATTTCTTTCGCCGTGACATACAAATGAAATTAAGATAAAGCTGCACTATTAAGATAATACGCGGGCGTTTCCACGGTTTTTACGTTCAAATTAACGGCGTGTTACACTCGTTTTAATATAAATATTTACTTAATAATGAAAACAACGACAGCAAAAATTGAAAGCGTAGTATTAAAATTACCAATACATATTTAAGGTAAAAACGTTAACATATTAACATTAAAATAAGTTTATTTAAAAGGTATACAAAGGAACTGTCAAATGTTTATTTTATTATGAAGTAAAATTCTCAATTAATGGTTATCTTGCGGCACGCACACATACGTACCTATTGCATGTCTGTGTCAATATAAACAAAACGCACACAAGCACACGTGCTGTTTACAAGTTGTGCGCTTATGTTTGAATATAACAAACCACAAACACTACGTCTCGGTCGGGCTTTTTTTTCTACATCAATGACTATAAATAAAAACATTCAGCACGGTATAGGTGAAGTAAAAACGTACTTTTATTAAAATTATGTTCCACACTATAATCGTATAAAACAAAGTCGCTTTCTCTGTCCCCATAACCCTATATATGTTTAAATATCTAAAACTCCGCAATCAATTACTTACTATGCGATATTTTTAAATAGATAGAGTGAAACAAAAGGAAGGTATATCTATAATACATGCATAATATATACGAGCGAAGCTGTAGGGGTCACTAGTTTGTTTATAGAAAAAAAAGACGTATCTACGCGTAAAGTGATTAGAATAATTCTCATAAAATAGCAGACAATATCCTAAATATATTGACATAGTAACAGTAACTATAATCGGTTCCGAAGCTCAGTTCGGACGGCACCTAAAATCAATTCCGCTGTTTACTGAGGACCCTACATCCTTTCCAACTTAAGCCTTGTTTGCGGACGATTGTTTACCAATTTATTCAAACAGCTTTAGTTTGTGCGTTTACCACTTTGTGCACGGAGCCTGGCAATTTTATTAGAATCTATAACTTATCTATCTTAATATACATAAATCTCGTGTCACAATGTTTGTCCTCAATGGACTCCCAAACCACTTAACCGATTATAATAAAATTCGCACACCATGTGTAGTTCGATCCAACCTGAGAGATAGGACAGCTTACATACCTTTATTGCCCCGGGAATGGGAACTACGCGGGTAAAACCGCGGGGAACAGCTAGTACTACTATATAAAGCTGAAGCTTATTTTGTTTATTCGTTTGTTGGATCGCGCTAATCTTAAGAACTACTGGTTCGAATTGAAAATTTATTTTTGTGTTGGATAGTCCATTTATGAAGTAAAGTTTATTGCTATAAAACATGTGCTTCATAAAAGCTGTGACTAGTAGGAGCGAAGGCATTTATAGGCTTCCTTTGCGTGAGCGGCGTAAACGGTTCCAGATTCCAAAAAGTATATATAATGAGAGAATTTTTCCTCTTTAAATGATCAAAGAAAAAGTCCGCGACTGTAGATATATTACCTTCTAATACTGACTCACAATCACGAAAATAAACTAAAAATTTCATATACGCTGAAGTACTTTTAAATCGTTTTAACAATAATAATAAAAATAATATAATAAGATCCTAAAGCTAAACCCAGTATAATATGTATATTGTATATCTAACCGAATGTTAATGATTTCAATTTCACTTTTATTCCAAAGACGATTTATCAAAGTTCACTGTATCAATTCTCTATGAAGATAATAGTTAAATTAATGATGTGTCATCGCTCTTTCATGTCGTTAAAAGCATTAATAATTCATGGTTTTTTGTCAACCTGTTACTGTCAGTCAAATGAAAAAAAATGAGCACAACTAAGCGACCTATTATAAACATAACGTACCTACTTTCGAAACCAAAAGCGGAACACCATTTATAATACAATATGTACACGACTATAATACGGCGCATACAATAGCTGTTAGAACAGAAAACATTGTTCTTATACACCGATACACTTCTGTGTACGTTGCTCGGCTATATGTGTAGCGCATACGCAATAATATACTCTTCGTATACTTATGTATTTGCATCGGTCAACGCAACACGTTGGCTATAGCATAGAAATTCGATCGTATTCATCATGACGTACCTACATAATATGTCGCAGTTTTGCTATAGGACACTCAACAGATTGTATGGTAACTCTACATTTATCACTTTATACTATTAATGAGTTCGAAAAGCGACCTGAGTCGTACTTACAGATAACGTGTCACGAATTCCACTGATGATAGTAACAAAACGAATGTTATCCGTCAACAAAAACACATGAGGCACAATGCGGCCGTTAACCCGACTGTCGGACTGCGTTTCGAAAACTTGGTAGCGAACGGTTTGGTGAATATTCAAAAATAGACCGACAGATGGTGAAACACGCGCGATACTGCAAGTAGAATCGCGCGCTACACTGCACACGCGACTGGGTATACTAGGGTAGCAACAGGCGTGCGAATGCCGAATCTCTTCGAGGAATGAGTTGAAAAGTTTCCAGTATACAAAGTTCGCGAGTGGGCTCAACGCGTCGGAAAGCGCGGCAGCCCCGCGACGCTCGCAAATCGACTGGCGCCTCGAGCCGCTCCGGCCTCCGCGGCTCGCGTCACCGCACACCCACACGCCCGCACGTACGCACACGCGCGCCACATCCGATATCGCCGACACGCGCACACACACACACACCATTTGATAAACATAAAACACGATGCATGCAGATGCATTTATAGCATCCCTCTTCCTCGTATTCACAGCTGTGGCCCGTGCAAGACGCGGCGAAAGCTGTTATCTAGAACGCCTCCTATTGTAATGTATCCTGTGATAAGTTCTCCTGTGTCGTGTTGATGAACAGTTACGGTAGCTCTGACCCTCGATAGACATCTATCGAGCACGTGCGCATTCGTTCGGATGAATTAGATCGTGATAAATTTAAAAATATCCGGCACATCGCTATATGTATGTTGTGTAAACAAAGTGTAGGTGTACGTTTGTGTACATTTTCATATTTTTAGACATTTGTTATTTAAAATTAAAGTTTGTCAAACAACATAATTTCTAATTTATACAAAGAAACCCAGTTAGAACGTGTAGTGCTAATATATGAAGATGCTCTGAAGATAAATGTAGAAACGCTTTAATGTCAAAGATATCTCTTACTGTAGGAGGTACCTACAAATTAAACGCTTTACTCGCAATGTAGAGATTACTAATGTAACGTGTTAACATTAAATTTAATATTAAACTTATACATATTCACAACGTTAATACTAAATTCAAGATTACTATGAGATAATAACCTACTAATGTAAATTACGTGTAAATAATGTAATTAAAACAGGTACAGGTTAAGTATATATCTATACCTACTAATATTATAAAGAAGTAAAGTTTTATGTTTGTTAAATTGTAAAGGGTAATCTCGGGATCTACTGAACCGATTTTTAAAATTCATTCACCAATAGAAAGCCACATTATTGCTGAGTGTCATAGGCTATATAAAAAAAGTATTGTTAACATTATGCCCAACGAAGTGGGCACGGGTCCGCTAGTTATTAATAACAGAGACACTGTATTTTACTGGATATGTATTTAAAAACTACTTACCAAAAGTATACGTTTTAAGCAGTCTTATCGAAGTAATAGTAAAAAACATTAATTAATAAGGTAATATTAAACACAAATATCTATATAATAATTCACAAACGTACACATACTCATCTTTATAAATGTTGAATAATTAATAGTAATTACTTACTTGAATGAAATCCATCAAATTTTCTTACTGGATAGAAATTACCTGAAATAAAAAATACTAAACAAAAATTATGTGATACAAAACAAAACAGATAAATCGGAACTAAAACAAATTAAATAAAAAACAAAATCATGGTTATAACATTCTTAATAATTCATAAAATATTACAGATAATAAAAATGGTACAATTTTAGAATTTTCATTGTTGTCTATTTAACTTAACTAGCTCCGCTTTGCGACCATTCTCGCGGCAATATCGGAATAAAAATCATTCAAAGTATAATAAACCATCATTTAATATTTCCTAAACATTATTATACCTATAAACTCTAAACGACTAAATCCTATATAATTCTACTAACTAAAACATAATAATGATTCTTCAAAACAATGAGTAGCAAAACAAGACAGATTTCAGACCTCAAAACAGATTTCAGTAGTCGTTTACTCTAATAACCGAATTCATAATATAAAACACTAATTAGTCACGAATATATATATTTTACTAAAAAACTAATTCATTAATATTTTCTTCTAATATATGAATAAACACAAAAGTTTGTGAGACCTCTTATTCCTGTATTTTCAAGAAATCGACAACTTCGCAGATTTACCTGCGAATGCGTCTAGTATCTGTATCTATAAAGCTTTTATGAAAACTATGATACACGTCGCTACGTCATGTTTAAACCTAAACTGGATCACGTAAACATGAATATTAGTTTGTTAGAAATGCTTTGAAAACATGTTACTGAATCAGTAGTACTGATTCTATTTCGGCGCGTTGCGTCAAAGATATTTATAAATATTTTATTAATCCTTTGCACGTGATTTTCTTAATGAAATGCTGACGTGAAGGTATTAGTTGAAAGCTTGTTAGTATAAGGCATAATTAAGCATGATTTCAGAGTTTCGTTTTTAATGTAATATTTAATTTTTATATCATATATTGAATCAAATAAATACGCACTAATGGACTTATGCAATTTATTTTTGTTCTAATTGGAAAACATACGATATTTTACCGGGAACAGGAACAATGCGGGTAAAACCGTATGGGACGTCTATTAAGATGCAACTAAACTTCTAGTTCCAAATCATTTGTAACTACGCTTATAAAATATAAGAGAAATTGTTTATAAATTATAAATTTTAATAAATCTAACTTTTCTTACTAACAGTTTTAAAAATTCAGATAAAACTGAGTAAGATTAGGTCGATTCAGATGTAGGACAATGCGCATTTAAAGTTTTTTGTGAATAACACTGCAGTGGTTATTCCACCACTGAGAAGCCAAAAGTCAGATGAGAAACAAATAGCGTTTCTTTCAGCTGGCAATGTTTGCCGCATTTATCATTCTCTACGCTTTCCATGTGTTTAGTTAGCTGCCGGTTAATTTATTTGTTTAAACAAAGAAAGCAATGAATGGTAATGTAACAATTTGATACACTTTATTAAAAAACAAGATGCTTGAAATGATTAAAAGATATAAGAAATATTCAAGATGTACTTACATAATTAAACATTTTATTTAGATAAAGAGTCCTTAGAAGCGTTCTTCTTATGGTAACCGACTACCCCATAGACAATCTTAAAACTAAGAGTCTCGCAAATTCGTTGCCGGCCTTTAAATAAAAACAAACCAAATCCTATCTAAAGACTAATCACTTTTATCTTATCTTTTTTTAATTATCCTCATTATAATTTCAAATCGTTTAAGCCAATCTAAGTGTTTCAAATAACTTTATTTCCACATAAAAATATATGTTGAAAAGCGGACCATAATCTGTGGTAACCCTATACAGATAAAACGAGGCGCCAACTGCTCTCCGAACTTATCTACATTAGTAATTCGTTTCGCACTCCAGAGATTAATGTATCTCTCTACTTTACAAAGAAAACGAACCTTACACTATCACGTACGTATACTTACTGCTTGCTTTTAAATTGTTTTAATAGACAATATTATTTTTTATTTCTGTCTCAGAAAATAGAGCTAAATACGAATTACAGACAAAAACTTGAATTTATGATTTAATGTACTTAGAAAAATCCGTAAAAGAATAGTGATTCTTTTTTAAATCATCCACGAGAACTAAAGATGAAAAAAATCAAAACTTTTGTTTGAAGGAAAACAGTAAGTTCCAGAAAAAATACCTGTAATGGAAGTTGTAGAACATACAATTTTACATCAAAATAAATACCATATCATTGTTTGGCTGAAATCAAAATTAACCGACTTTTACTATTTGTTTACGGATCTTTGAAAGTATAAAAAATTCAAGTTTTTATCTGAAATTCATATTTAAAGCTCTATTATCTTGGACTATAATGATTAAGTCGAGAAGTCAAATGAAGTTTAACTTTAAAATCAAAGTTGCGATCCTACAGTAAATCCGCTAAATCCGTTTTTAAATAAAATTAAGTTACATTATACCATATTTCATAACTCTTAAACAGATCAAATAGAAAAGCTTTTTAGGACGTTAAAAGCGAATTCTTCTTATTCAATTACTCGAAGCCGACAATTTAATAATATAAACCCTAAATACTATTTCGAGAGCCGCCCGATTTGATTTAATAAAGTTCCGAAATAAATAGCCGTCAAGTCGACTCGTCTTACGAGGAAGGACTTGTGAAATAATATCCTTTGGAGTACCCTCATTTGTTAAGACAAGCTGCCACGTGTCCAAGGAAAAATTAATTATCGTCCTTCTTAAGACAAATATTTTATCATCGCTAACAAGTGAAATAGAAGAGAATTTTCACTCGATCTTTTGTGTAGTGATAAACAGCTTTTAGATATGGAGCATAAACACGTATATTGACATGACCTTTTCTCATATGTTTGAAACAACCCTTTATGACCTGATGGCTGTTTTTGAACAACTACTTCTAAGCTGGAGGCTAAATGTTACCTACCACATGGCTCTTGACCCAAGTCGGCAACCCAAACAGCATTTAGAAAATTCTAGGCTTTTCTTTCCTTATACGATTACTGAACCCCATAATGCTTCATCCTACGAGCAGCATTAAAAACCTGATAACATGACAAAACTTACATTTAGATTAAGTTTTGTTATATAAAAATCATTTAGAAAACGAGAACATAATAATTTTCAATGAAAATCTACTATATTTAATGCATTATTTTTAGCCATGCAAATTTTATAATACTTTGTTTAGTCTCAATATATACTGTATTTCGTGAAACATACAACGAATCAAAAAACAACGTTGATATAATCAACCTTTAATAGTGTAAATATTAAACATTATTTTCTCGTCGCAACAATAATTGTCGGATAATAATATATTCAAAGTCATGCATAATTTAATAAGCGTTTAATCTATCAGTACAGTAACAGCACCCTTATTAAAACACTTACAAATCATCGCAAAGAAGCACGTTATACATTTCTCCTCGAGTTATAATTACTTATATTGCTTTACAGTACATCCTGTGGTCTGTAGACTGATGCAAAGATATGTCAAATATGCGACTAGACTTGGATCGTTAATGTCGCCTCCGTATGTTTATTACCATACGATAACTGGCTCCAATAAAATTTTACTCGATCCTTAATATTCCCATGAATCTAAAACGAAATTACTATTTCAAACTAAAGTATACAGTACCAGCGATGAGTTATATTGCACGTTACCACGTAGGTATTAACTTGTATAATATGTAAATGTTTATAGATGTAGCATTCACAAAATTGTTTTGAACTTCAAGGGCTTCGCGGTTTAAATCTTATTGTTTGGAATGAAGGGTTAATTTTGCATGACTTTGTTGGAAAGAGCCTCGAATACATGCCGGATGTGAAATTTTCCACGAGCGCCTCAGGAGTGCTCGGAATTGGCGGGTTTCGTTCATTCACGAATGTATTTTTGGCTAAGCGCACATAGGATTGGTGTCATCGCCGTCATGGCATAGGTGAGCGACCGCTACATGCAAACAAACTGATCGATCGGGCCTTACCTCATATTCAAATGAGACAAGTAAGCCTGACTTCTTGAGAACGCACGAAGCAACTTTTGTTTGAGTTTAAATTAAGAAATTTTATGCAAAGATATATTATAACATATCTTTGTAAACTACCAATGTGTACTTACTTATATTATAAAAGAAAACTGCTATGGATCGATTGAAAAAAAAATTTAATACCAAAACAATTTGTGTTTCACCGGGCTATATGTTTGGTATATGTATACCACAACTAGCCAACAAATATCAAAAACGAGATCGGGGCGATCTTTTTTACAACTTATACGTATACATTATATTTACAAGTACTATTTATATTATTCATTTTTCTAATAAAAATTATAAACAATAAAGTTCATGTGAGTCTTTGACGTAACCCGCTATTAGTATAATACAATGTAATATAGGAGCGGAGATTGTCTCCAAGCTGAAATTTTCATACAACTTTAATCTGAATCTTGAACATGACGTATACTTCAAAAGTTAAATGGGGATTTAAGTTTGAAGAGTCAAACTATGAGATTAGAGCACAAGCTTCTATAATAATTGAATTCGTGTAAAGACCTCGTAGCTGTGAGAATTATTTCGTAATAAAGTTATGCTAATTAACCTAAATTCTCTCCGCACAACGCTACGAACCAAACTAACAATTATATAATACGAATTTTATGATTACAAACGTGTTCGACAAAGCGCTTAACCTCGATTCCATTCTGTCTGTACCTCTATCAATAAAACATTTGGAAAACAAGCTTTTCATAGAATCGTGTCATCTAGATCCAGGCCCAAATGTCGGGAATACTAAACGAATTGAAAAGAGGGCATTGCCCTCTACTTAGGCACAACATCTTCAAGCAACAAGTAGACCAGAAATTTCGAATAGTTCAACGTTCTGGCTTCCAGGGTTATGGATTTATTACGAGTATTTCAGACATGGTGACAACTTATTGATGGGAAAAATACGATTTATAACATTATTTATGAAACTTCGCCGGTGTAACGACCTAACCTAAAACTTTTATATTCTTACGTATTTCCCACATTTATTGATGTCATATTATCCTTATCTAGAAGTTGGCAAGCTGTGAAATAGTACCAAAAGCTAAAGCATACATTTCTAACGATACTTCTGCGGTATAATATTCGCAGTGTATTAAACTACACGTATAAATTGTAAAAGAAAACGAATGTAATCTTATGCGTCGTATATTCACACTGAAGGCTGTTTGGGTGGGTCAGGGTGAACTTAGGTCATGCAACTCGGTTAATTGATTTGTTTTCAAATATACTACAGACTAGTTCATTTACGAGTATGATCGTATTTAATGTAACGTGAACTAAAGAATTAGGTATGTAAAATCCCCCCTCAGCTTAATTCTTTCTTAATTTCAAAAATACTTCGTTAAAAAACCTTTTAAATTCACATTACGTGTATAACGTACTCTTCAAAAGCCTACTGCAAGCAAACTCAACGAATATATGACTGTAATTCAATATTTAACACCTTACTCATAAAACTATCGTTGGCCGTAGATTTCATTCATATAAATAGTTCTATTGACTCAATGATTGACTCGGAAATATATCAATGATAGAATGTATTATTTTAAAAACAAATGCCTCTGAGATATACCTGTTTGTTGCGAGCGGATGACGTCTCTGGAAGAAACCCGAACTAACAGGCCACTCGGTCGCCGCGTGTGATCGTATATTTGGTGACATTGATCGAGATTATGGAATATGTGTATAGTGCTACGGAAAGTGTTAATATGCGCAGAAACGTCGGCTCTTATTTATAAATTATGTGATACCTAATCGCTATGCTATCATTTAATCTTACATTCATTGAATAACAACAATTCAAAGACATTGAATTACACAACATTATGACACTTTCGGAAAGTGGATAGAGATATGGTTAATACTTCATGTATATAAAGAAACATGATATTCGCAAGTGCATATATGTATAGACTTTTTACGAAACTATTACTTTAATAATTTATTTAATTTTACCAGTATATATTCTTTTCGCCTACTTTTTTCTTATATTTTTTACGATTTCGTCCGAAATGCGCAGACGTTTTGTTAATACATATTCATAAATTAAATTCAGACGATTCGGAAAGTCCAGAATAGCTCATAAATGCTGTTTTATTTAATGTGATCTAATGTTTAATTTGAGTGCTGAATTTGTCTTGAAAACTGTCCGAAACGAAATGAAATAATTAAAACAAATTAAAGAATAATAACTATTAATAAATACAGAATACATATTAAGACAGCTGAAATATATTATCTCCCTTATATCCTTTATCAAGTCCCCGCAGCATATAAGACCGTTCAGTCATATTAAAGTTATATTCAGCTTATACAAGATACACGAAACTAGTGGCAATATAAGTTTCGGTGCGGGCGGACTTTATCGCACACAAACGCCACGAAGGTAAAACTTTGATACAGCTAATCAAGTAGATAAACTACCTTTTCTACTGTACTCCGTACAACTAATTATTCTTTATTGCTGTATTTTTCTTTCTCGTATTAGACTTTATATAAAAGGGTAAAGTAATTACGTAACTCTATTTCTTTGGGCAAAAGGGACATGTAACTTTCAAACTAATGTAATTTAAGCATTGGTTTATCTAAGCTATTGTTGGAAGATTTGATTTTATTATATTATATATTTAAAAAGAAAATTATAATTATGTATATTAAACAATCAAACATACTTCAAGGTATCTGTTATTATATAATATGTAAAAATTATCAGATTCGATTTAAATTTAAAATAACTTTGATAATTTTAAATTATATAAATATTTTAATGTTTTCTGAAGACCTGAATTTTAGTCCTAACTATTCAATTAAAAAACCTTTTAACAATCACGACTATTATTTATTTATCCACGTTCAATCACATTTAACAAAATAAACATATACCTATTTATATAAAAATCACTACAAACAACAAACACAAACTTGTTTGGTTGATATTAAAATATATAAGTTATATAAATACGTTAAATGCGTATACAGGTAATTTATATTTCACCTGCGTACAGATGATTCCCAAACGCACATTGTAGATACTATTTGCGATACACAAGATGTAGGTATGCGACGGTGGTTACAAATTGGGCCATTATTAAGTTTAATGACACACCGCATGTGTTCTTACCCTGACAATAAACAGAGAGGAAGATAATAATTTATCCATGTACGTTGTAAGACAGGACAAGGGGAAATAATATTATTTCAGTTATTAAAGTACAATACCAATTGGTATTCTGGTTAGATTATAAGCTGGTTGTATTGTTAAAAATTGTTTAAAGATATTCTGATATACTTATAGTTGAGTAAATAAAACACTGCTGGTCTCACAGATGCTGGATATTTTTATTATATTTGTCATTTAATATATACATATAAACACGCCGTTTAGTCATCATCTGGTATTTTTTTTATAGATTTTAATTTCTAGAACGAGAAAAACTAAATCATGAATGAGAATTTTTTGTTATAAAGTTACAATAAATAAGTTCCAATACTGCTGGGCTGGACGCGCTCCTGGTGGTAAGGGAAACGCGAGCCCATAACTAGTGCAGTGCAACCCGAAACAGTTACTAATGGTCGATGTAACAATGATCCTAAATCCTAAAAACATTAAATTTTATATCAAATTCCAACGACTTTATTAAAACATTTGCTAGCTATAAACAATCGATGCCCATAACCCTGTCTATGAATATAGTTATTAATAGACAAAATGGCAAACATTACTAGAACTGCATACTGCAATTTTAAACACATTTCCAATGGCATGGAGATATCGTTACATCGTTTACTTTTATTACAGCTATTATTGTCGTGTGATGCGAAATTTACAATGAGATGAAGAACTTAATATTGTATTTCTTGAAGTCGTTCCTTGATAATAATAGTCTCTCAGTACTTTACCTGCATATGTTCGTTTATTACCGATAAATATACATCAACGATAATAAGCTTCAAAATTGTTTACGACATATATTATAGAACAAAGAAGGGTTTGTTACAACACTTATAACGCGAGATCGGCTAGATCAAATTTCATGGTTTTCGGTTCGTTTGAGTTGTCCCCGCCCCGAATAGCAGAATACATTTTAAAAAATATTGAAAATTATATAGGTCATTTAAGTTGATATGAAAGTCCACGCAGGCAGAGTCGCGGGCAAAAACTAATGGAGTAATCATCTAGTAGCATGAGAAAAGTCTCTCTCATAATATTTAGATTTTAAATAGCTTTATATACTTGCAAGTGCGAAGAGGAGAGTATTAATAAACATAATATTAAAATTCTCCACAAAATAAGCACGTCTTACGGTAATAAAGTTTGAGCTTAAAGAAACAAGAGGCCTACGAGCATAGCAAAGGAAATGTAAATTATATGAATTTGTTACGTAGAAAATAAGGTGCTCTGGGGGAATTTATGCTGCCTTTATTTCAAGAGGACAATTAAAACGGATGCCGTGCTAAATTAAAATGTCTTAGGAATCTCTTTCCTGAGAGAAGCAATATGTTTGAAATGCGTTTATAGCAAGCCTAGGACGATATGCTATAAGTCTGTTATTTTTGTTTTTAAACATACGAGATATTAAATGTGAAAAACATAGCATAAAGTACTGTGATAAATAGGCATATAACGCAATAAAAGCTCTTTTTAAAATTACATTTTATTATTATTTTTTAAGATTTTCTTAACTGCCGTTTTAACAATAATAATGCGTTGCATCTATTACGATGCAAACCATATTAAATCCATACACTTGAATATGTTTAAAACAATACTTATAACATTAAAGACGAGAGGAGAGATAAATTTGATCTATCTCGAGCGGACGCGAATATTTTATCAATTAATCAACAACGTGTAACCTTGAATTTACGAGAACACTTGATTGATTATCCACAATCTAACGAATCACCGTAATTACAGGCGATAAACAAAAACATTGTTCAGCCTTACGTAACTACGAAAATAATATTTGACGTACAAATTTTGTAAGTCTTTTTTATAAAATTATTTCATAGAAAAATTCAAATGATTGACGATGCTATCATCGTTACTTGATGTTACAAATTGGTTGGTTGAAAGTAAACATCGGCACATCGAATTCGGCGTATAGAATAGTTCAATATGTATCGTGAGTGAAATAAAGTACTAACAACTCCAATGTATCTTCAATTAATTGGACCCACTTTTGAGTTCACTTTCAACCTTTTTATCGAAACTTCTATAGAATCTTTATATCGTAAATATCCACGCGTCAGTTTAACATTTATATCGGTTCATTATAATCCAAATTCTGCACGCCAAACTTCAGGCAAATGAAATAAAATTTTTGGGTAAAGAAAATAAATGTTTGATTGAAAGAGTGTTACAAATTTACACATCATATAAGTCAGAGCCTAGAATGGTCAACAAATTAGAACAATATCTGTATTAATATATTCATATAAAAGTTATTAAGCGAACATGACATTCGGCTCAAAATAGCACGATACTATCTATCATAAGCGCCCATTACTGACCATTAGGATTAAAAGGCAACGTAATGATAACCATTAATAAAAGGTATCCAGTAATAGGCACATTACATGACGAACCGTGGGTCAGACATGTTTCCATTAACTTCATACAACTTCGCCGCTGCATAATTAAAACTTTTAATAATGGATTTATCCTCCCTTACAACGTTTATGTAAATTTTAATTAATCATATGAGTATGATGTGCTTGCATTACAACGTATTGCTGAGCAATGACCAGTTCAATTATTTCTTAAAGAATATCATTAAGTTGGTCGGTCGGTATGAGCTAAATGCCTTTGTTCGTAAAAAAGCAAAACAATTTTAAAGAATCTCTATGGATAGCTTATACTTAAAAGAAACGTTACAAAATTCCATATTCGATTCGTAAGATGCTGTATGAACTTATATAAAATCCCTTCATGTTATAAATATTATGTCGTATATAAACGTCTTCATATAAGAATATTTTGTGAAGCACCAAAGAACGAATTTTATAACTGAATATCGTATATAAATCTCCGTCGAAGACCGTTCTAGTTGGAGTAATCCAAGTTAAATATTGGATATATTTATTGAAACGTGGTATGACGGCTTAACCTAGAAGAATATACGATGGTAATAAAGTCGAATTTTATTGCATGAAACTCGTACTCTATGCCTAGGAAATGCATTTACAGATTAAACCTGCACAGTAAACCTACAACAGTGCAATATAAAGGATTTTATGAATCATCAAATGTTCTCTGAGAAACATTGGTTTATTACTAGAGTTATTTATTACATTTGCTTTGAGGAAGGAGTATATACTAGATGATTTACTTGCTTTATTTTCATTTGCTTGTAAATGTCGCTTTATTGTTATGAAGTTTTTTATTACCATAAACCAGCTTTACTAGGAAATTATATTTAGGGATAAATATAATATTTGGATGTGCTATAGGGATAGCTGATATTTTTATATCTTTGAATCATTTAATAAAAACAAGAGGCAGTCAAACTTTCAGTCTAGTCGGTAAGTAAAATTTTCTGAGAATTTAAAAATTTATGTACTCGTACACATTATTTTGTCTTAGCTTAAATAGATTTTGGGCATACACTTCGTGAGTTAAGTATTTTAAATTGTTAAAACTATGTTTAAATTACCATTAACGTATCAAATAACTTATTTATCCCATCCCTAAAAATAAGGGCCGTAATATAGAATTTCATATAAGTACGCACAATTACAGATTACACAAATAAATATCAACGCCCGATCATTCTAGAACTATTTCCAATAAATCGTAGACTCAAAAAATTAATGATTATTTTTAAAATGTCATGTCTCTTCCTTAAAGTTGATTGTTGACATTGGCATAACCAATTTTAAATTCAAGGCCAAGTTTTAAAACGAAAGCAGGACAGCCTCGACTATTTTTAGTTGTAATATTTCCGAGTTTTTATGAATTGGCAAGGAAATTCTTTTTCAACTACGCTAATAACAATTATTTGTATTATGAAAATGGGGCAATATGGTGCAACCGACTAGGTTGATTTAAACCATCCACTCTGGTCTCATATATAAATTTTATTTTGACTGATCAAAGAAATGGCCACATAAGCAACACTGTTTTTCGTTGTGATGTGACTAATCTGCAGGTATAGTACGCGTCATTTATGTTTAGCGCTGGACGAGAATAGCTGCGCATCGGTAGAATCGCGCTCGTAATTGACGTATTGGTGCGAGAAAGACAACACGACTGGGGAAACCAATCAACGCTCGCGCACCCGACGATCACGCGCCCCGCGCGCCACGCCGTTACCTCGACCTGTACCTTATTTTTGCCCTCTGCGCAGGTTTCGTTCAGCGCTAACGATTCGTTCCGCGTCTTATACATAGCAGTCACGTCGTGACGTGCACATC